>RJWM01012610.1:0-56150 GCA_004363535.1 Dasyprocta punctata
GAACTTCTGCACTTGTATACTCCATTCTAGTCACACTTATCCTTCTCTTGTATGCCAGGCACACTGGCATATTTATTTATGCCTTGGTGTTAGGAAAGGGTTATCTTTGGTTAGATGACTCTTCCCCACTTAACTGCATAAATTCCTTTTACTCCTTCTAAGCATTTTGTCTCGAAGTTCAAAGGCTTAGGAAACTACAGGAAATTTCTCTAAATTATTCCAAGTGAGTTTCCTTACAGATCTACTGAGATTTTTTTTTTAAGTGTCCCTGAAGCACAGGAGAGTATGAGAATATATACTTATGAGTACCCATCTTGTGAATGTTCTAGGGGAACTTCTTGCTGCTGGAATCCAAATCTCATCAAGGGCATAATGTTCTCTATGCTCCATTAGTTACTGCAATGATTAATCTATCAATTGGATCATACATATTTTAAAGAAAGAGTTCATGTCTGATTAAAAAATCTTTGAAACTCCTTTCTTCCATTAAGAACCAAGCTTAATAGACTAATAGTCTTATTCTTTCTTTTCTTTATACCTCTGTATTGGGTGATATGCTATTGACCCCCAAGTCCTCATACTTTTGATGGGGCTGAGTCTAGTGCTTGTGTTCAGTTTGTTGTCTAGTGCTGGGATTAGCAATGTGAACACTGCCCACACCCAGGGGTGGAGCTGAGATACAGTGTAAGGGAAGGCGGGTCTTCCTCTTCCGCTTGCTCTTCTGCCTCTCTCTCTCTCTCTCTCTCTCTCTCTCTCTCTCTCTCTCCAGCGGGCCTTGTGGCTTGCAGCCACCATGAATGGTAGCCCCTCCACCCCATGCTGACTTGGAACCAACTAATGGACTGAAGCTCCCAAGAAATTATAAGAATAAACCTTTCCTTCCCTAATTTTGGGTGTCAGGTATTTTGTCTCGGCAACAAGTGAAAAGTAACCAAGACAACCTCCATCACTCAGTGGTTCAACAAATATGTGTTGAGCATTGAGTTTGTTACAGGTTGTTCTCTAATCATTTGTGCCATGATAGCTTTCATTCTGGAAAGGGAAGATATTCAAGAAATATAAAAGAGTAAAAATGTAGAGAATGTTAGAGTTTATAGTTACCATGGAGGGAAGTCAAACAGAAAGGTAAAACAGGGTAATAGGTTTATGTTTTAGTGAAAACCAGATCCATTAGGGTATATTTTTGTAGAATCATGGGGTAAAGGACCAAGTCATGATGCTATACTGTCTAGCAACTTTGCAGCTGAAAGGAAGAGGAGGGAAGACCCTAACACACAAACTAGTCTGGAGGGTACCGGTAATAGACATCTGGGCAGTTGGAGTGGAAGAGCAGAGGAGTATAACTGAGAAAGCTCAGGGAGGTAATGGGAGTGCTATTGTGGCCTTGTGGTTCATTAAGATGACTTGAGCTTTATTTGAGGTGAAAGTGGAAACCACTTAAGGTTATAAAGCACAGGAGTGGAGTAGTGAGTCTGAGTCTTAACTATCTGTGCTCATATGGTTAGATTCTTTGTATTTGGGGGCAGTGGTATTCTCCTGCATTGCGTGAGTGGTAATCCATCTGCAGGCCAGGCCTCTGGTTGTGCAGCTACCCTTACTTGTTAAATAAAGCATAGTGATGAACAATATTTACAGGAGTATCTGACTTTCAGTTTCCTGTCACCAGGGTCACTGTTTCTATAACAAATCATAGAGAGCTGAGCACACAGGGCTGGGAAGTATTGACCACTTCAATCTTATTTTACCTTTGTGACTGAGTTCACTGATTTTTCTCAGGGTTTGCCTTTAATGGAATTTGATTTTTTAAAAAGACCATGACTGGGTTTTTAATGCCTTTCCTGATGTCAATGAGGCACCAAGGATTTTGTAACTATATTACGTTCTCTCAAAATTGCAGATTCATTTCCCATTCCTGCACTGTGCAGCGATACACTCAGAACTTGATTTAACTACCACACTGACAATGATTACTTAGAAAGGATTTCTTTTTTCAGTCTAGATCTGCTTATTTATAAAAGCTACATGTTTTACTCGCATCACTCTCTTATCAAATCTTTCTTGTCCACTAACCTGTTAGAGAATACAAATTAAAATTTCACTGCAGCATAGTTTCCTTCTTTCAATGCATTTTAATATAAATTATTTCATTGCCCTTAAATTCCTATAATTGCATATAGGTGAATATCAGTGGTAAGATTATTTTTTTAAAAAGCCAATAAATTTACATTGATATAGCTTGGATTGCATTTCCCTGGGGAGACTTGGATTTAATTTCAGAGAAACTCCAACTGGTACAGTTTCATGTTATATCAGAAAGATTGCTTTACGTGTTTTGAATCTTTTTTTTTTTTTTTTTTTTTGGTACCAGGGATGGTACTTACAACCTCACACCTGCCAGGTGGGCGCTTATGCCACTGAGCTAAATTGGTGGCCTTATGTTTTGGATCTTATAATCTCATAATGAGCCTGTTACAGTGAATTTCAATCAATTAGAATTTTAAAAGTTCTAATTAATTAATCTCACTTTAACTGGAATAAGTTTTTGTCAGAAAGGTGTTGGTTGATGTAAAATGGAATAATCTTTTTCAGATTAAAAATTTAAAACTTTTCAGATAAAAATGAAAGGACCCAAATATTAATGAACTGAGAAGACTTCAAATTATGATTATTGGAAACATGGAAAACTATAGAATAGAGGAGTTTAATGTGTTTTCTTTAATTATCTATAGGTCTTTGATCATTAATAAGTTTCATTTTAATGAAATGCCACTGATACCATGTTTTTATCTTCCTGATTGTTTATGAAGAAATATTCATAAAAACAGTAACAATTTTATTCGTCATGAAATTTTGCTCTCAAAATTTGCCATCATTTCCTTCTAAATTAAGAACAAACACTAAAACAGTGCTTATAATAACTATTAGGTGTATCTATTTTATTCCTGGAACTTTATTTATAGTTCTTTATTTCATAGACAATAAAACTGAGATTCACATGACAAATAATTTGATGTACTTTATCTAGCTAGCACATGGAAGAGTCAAATTTCAAATCAATTTCTGATTTGTTTCAAGCCTTATCTCTTACATTTTTTCTACATTTCTTCATCACAGAGAAATCGGATTTCAAGTCTTATAATATTTCCATCTTCATCTTTACCTATCTCCTTTGCATGAAGAAATAAATCTTATGGTAGCAGTGTTTCAACTACAATCTTGTCTGATTGAAAACTAAAACTGGTACATGTAGAGTTCACTGTACATATTACAGTCATATACTCCTATAAAATTGACAAAATAGAAATGAATCTAAAACTCTGAAAAAAAGAAATTAAAACAAACAACCAAGGGAACACAGAAATTGAATTAAAATTTCTGCTTTGTTTGGAAGGTCTTTGTAGTCACTGATCTGTACATAAGGAAAATTTATCCCATAATAAATATGTACCAATAATTGTTAGTTTCTTTTTTTTTCTCTTTTACAAATTTTATTCCCTGATTTACTAGTATATTCCTATGAAAGGTGGTTATCTTTTTTTTTTGATTAAAAAATGATTTCAAGGGATTTGTTCTTGAAATATGTTCCAGTCATTAGTTTTTATCTTGGTTCTTTTATTTAGTTATTTATTTTCTTAACATGTCCTAACCAATCACTAAACATTTCCTAAAACAGTGAGCTTAAAGTCCTAGATTTTACTCATGTATAGGAAGCATGTTTAACATTTGTTCATTTAAATCATGCATATACCACCTATAATTTGTATGGTGCTGTTTGTATATATTTCATACTTTGAGCTTTATTTTCTCTTTTAATTTCTGGAACAAATGGGCTTATCAGCCCTTCTCTTTTTTTGGTATCTGTCACTAAAACTGTGAGTGTCAGAATGGTTAATTACAAGGTTACTCTGGGTAGATAGATCGATGTGTAACCTAATCCTGTCCAATCGTTTGCAGTCAGGGACTGGACTGTCACAATCTAGTCTCTTTACCAGGAACTGTGCAAAGTAGGTGATGACAAGGAACTTTAATGGATGTAAATAGTCACATTCAAAACAACAGATTCTCTAATGAAAAGTAAGGAAGACATGCCTTGATAAGAATTCAAAAATCTGATGGTGATTTCATTAACGCTAAAATCACTTTGGGCTAAACTGTGGCAATAAAATATGTAAAGTGGGTATCTGGGTAACCAGCCTGTGTCCCTCTGTCTTAATCACTTTCTCATAGTTGGGACAAAATGTCTAACACCAGCAAGTCAAAAGAGAAGAGGCATATTTGGGCTCATGGTTTTTAGATGCTTTAGTCTCTAGTCTGCTGGCTCCAAAACAGAAATGGCAAGGTGGGAAATCCTGGATAGAGGACAACTGCTTATCCTTTGGTAGCCAGGAAATCAAAAGTCAAGAAAGAAGCCAAGGAAAGAGATATAACCTTCCAGGTCATGGCCTCAGTGACCCAGCTCTTTCCATTAGGGCCCAGCTCCTAACGGGAGTTCTTTCAGCTAGGAACTCATTAATGAGTAAATCGAATCCACTGAAGAGTATGGCATTGCCATGATTGAATCATCTTCCATGTTTACAAGAATTTTGCAGGGGACATTCTATGTCTAAACCATAACATCCCCCTCACATAACGAACAAAAGAAGAAAGTGCTACAATTCATGGGATATGTGGAATGACCTTATGAAATAATAAGAATATTACCTTAAGTGTTTAAATGGTTGTTATACAGAAGTAAGGAAATGCCAGTACTGTATTACTCCTATGGACCACTGTGGAAGGGCTGAATTTTGGAACAAAGAGAGGTGCAACTTTAAATAGATTACAAATATCCCAAGAAAGCTCTAGTTTTGGCCAGCAAGGAGTCAAATACTTCTCTTTTAAAAAGGCAACGCAGACATTTTTTGAACCAAAAGACAAAATGAGCTTAGTGATTTGTGAATTCCCATTTTTAAGGGTCTAAGAAATTAATTCAAAGTGACTAAATTTTTGCACTTAAATTCATAAATCAAGTAGATTGCGCTAGGCATGTACAAGGACAAATCTCTAAAAGTTTCATAATGCTGAGTTCAAAAGGTCTTCATGATTTCCTAATTTCTTATTTTCAGCCATAACTTTTTCAGTCTCTTATGGGAGAAGAACCCTCGATATTGAAATTCTGTGCTACCGAGATTTTTATTCTTATAGCTAAGTGTGCTGCTCTCCAAGCAATTCATCAGACTTATTAAGGATTTTGTTGAGATGGTAAGTTTAACTAAGCTGTTAACCTTTGGAAATGTGACTGAACAGAAGGCAAATGTCCAGTATTTAGGCTGCTTTGTTAATATTTGGTAACATTATGGCCTGACAGAAGTAAGGGTGCAGACTTTAAAAATCAACTCTCACATATTGTGTGGATGTTCTTTATACTCAGTGAGGTGTAATGCAACAATACTTCACCTCAGACTCTGGAGCAGTAGGTAGGTGAATAGGTGGTCAAGTGATAAACAGTCTCTACTTAGTAATAGCCCTCCAATCCAGACAATGTAAGAAATTGATTTAATGTAAGACACCCCCATTTCTGACCTTGTCATTTTCAGACTATTCATGATATGTAGAATATTTTGATCCCTCTCAGTTCATGTGAGGGAGGTTAAGGGGCACAGTTTTGAATATGGTTTTGCCTGAAGTCACTACTACTATCAAGAATCTCTAGCAGGAATTAAGTAGAAATACAGGTCCATATACTCTATTACAAACTCTGTGATTCTGCCCACAAATTTTCAAGAAAAAGTCCCAGTATATTCTTGTTTTGTTTTGCTTTTTTGATATGTGTTTGCTTTAATTTTTTAAAATTTATTTTTAATACTAAAAAAAACCCTCAAGACTAATTTTTCTAAATAAAGAAAGGTAAATTAATAAACAGGAAGACATTTATACAGGAATAACTTATGCCACACTCCTAATAAGGTTAATTCCTGGTAAAATTTTTAGTCTCATAATAAATCATAGATGAAAGAAAACATACTTCCTTCTACAGATAAATATGTTCCACCAGATGTATGAGATGCTATCAAAACCTATGGCGAATGTTTAAATAAAAAGTATATTACAGTAAAAGACACATTGTCATTAATCCTCATCAAAGTACTCCCCATAATTTCAAACACATACACAACCCATCATTCTTGCCACTTTCTGAAGCAGTTGTGGAAGTCCTCTTATATTTTTATGAGATGTGATAAAAACAAAAACAAAAACAAAAACAAAAACAAAAACAAAAACAGTGAATGCTGCTGCCTAATATTGCTCAATGGAAAAGCGGGCAGGTAAAAACATTATCATGTGTCCTCATTCAATTTATTCACTCGTGCCAAGCAACTTTTTCTTTTCCCAAATCAAAATGACTATGAAAGGTAGATGTTTTTAATAGATGCAAGACAGGGCTGGAGGTTTTATCTCAGCAGCACAAGTGCCTGCCTGGCAAGCCCGAGATCATGAGTTTGATTCCTGTTGCAAAAAAAAAAAAAAAAAAAAAAAAAAAAAAAAAAAAAAAAAAAAAAAAAAAAAAAAAAAAAAAAAAAAAAAAAAAAAAAAAAAAAAAAAAAAAAAAAAAAAAAAAAAAAAAAAAAAAAAAAAAAAAAAAAAAAAAAAAAAAAAAGATGCAGGATATTGAGGCAGCTACAATAATGCAACTGAAGATATTCACAAAAGAGAAATTTCAGTACTGTTTAGGAAATTAGCAAAACAATGGGATTAAGTGTGTTTGATGTGAGGGAGAGTATTTTTTTTATTTAAAAAAACAAACAACGATGATACAGAATTTCAAAACAATAATAGGAGATTAGCACTGGTTAATACATTGCATATTGTTATCTTCAAAGTAGTTGTTCAGATTACAATACATAGGAATAAAAATAATCAAACAATTGGACAAGAAAGCACAAACTGTTCTTTTTGATGAAGTAACAAAGGTTAGTATTGTTGCAGACAGCTACGTTAGATAGAATATTATACGCAGTCAGACAGGTCTGGGTCCTTGAAGGAGCCAGTGCAGAAGACCAGATATCTTGCAACCTTGGAAAGACAGACACTTTTGCTGTGAGCCATATCTCAAGACAAAATATAAAACAAACGAACCCACACCCTAAGGATAAACATTAGTGATTGATATTCTAAATAAGCATCACCTGGATACCTTCTTTGATCACCTTGAGGAAGCCAGAAGAAGCTACAAATCCAACCCCTACAGGCAAAGGCTCTGTTCCCACTTGCTACATGACTCCCTTCCCTATTGGATCTCAATTTAATCCATCTTACATGAGCAATTATACTCATAATCTTATTGGTTGACCATAATTCTGCCCCACTTCATGCCCACCTTGCAAGTTGCCATTTTTACGCACCTTGGACCCATTTCACCTCGTGGCTTTTCTCTATAAAAACCCCTAGAAAAGGCAGGATCCCCAGCAACACACTCAAGACCCCTTCTGTCTCTTTCTTGGAAAGAAGCTTTCTGTCTCTCAATAAATATATTCTGCTCTTAACCTCTGTTGTTCCTAAAGTTGATTCTTCAGTGTTAGCAGAAACTCATAGTGGACATCTAGAAGGTTGGGAGTTTCTTTCCCCTGTATCAGTATTTTGAGCAGGATTAATGTCAATTTTTTTTATTGCAATAGTTAGTTTTTGTTAATTGAAACATTCCCTGTAGTTTTTTTAAAAATCAGATTTCAAAGAACAGCCATGGTGCATTCTGAGCTGCTTATTTCTTCCATACTTATATATGCTGGACTGAAATTATCAGTCATCTGTTTTTGTTTTTCAACCCTGACCACCACCATATACAACTTCATTAGATTTAGTATTTAGTTACTGTAGAGCCATGGGTTCAAAGTGCTGAGAAATGAGAAGATGAAGAGTCAGGTGAGTCTTTAGGGAGTGTAAAGTCAAGAATCATACCAGGGCAGTCACTAAAGTAACATACGATTGCCTTTAAATTAATTACATTAACTTAGCATATTAAAAATCACACCTTGATGTGGAGTGAAGACCTTAGACTAAAAGAGACAAATGTCCCTGGTAGAGGTATGATGAGAAAGAGTTAATGTGCAATTGGACCTCTACCTCTACACATGATGATATCAAGAGGTTGGGGCCTGGGCTACTCTAGAAGCACTATCAAACTACACCACTCTGGCTTCTTATGTGAGTCAGCCTGGGATTTTTTGTCTCCCAAATGTTTTCTCTTTTTTTGTCAGAGCACAATAATAAACAGCTGTGTTTCTGTATTATTGTGCCACCGCCTGGTTTTTCTACCCATAGAGTCGGTGACAGAGGGGTAGACAACAAAAAGAATTGCACAAGTTAGATCCCTCAGTGGTAAAGTATCAATGAATGTAAGTAGTAATCTGTTACTTAAGTGGGAACTGGAGAAGTCAAAACAAGCAGTAATCCCCAGAAGGAATCCAGATATGAAAACGGTAAGGGCAAATTGCTCAATCATCTGAGTGTTCATCACAACTCTGGGAAAGCTATTCCATAAGTGAGAAATATCTGATTTGTTTTGCTAATAATTACATGACCAATCCTGCCTCTGGAAAGAATTCTAATAATTAAATTAATGTTGCTCTTAAATTCTATAGGCTGAAACTTTTGAGTTCTTGCATATCTTAGACCATAGAGTCCCTACATAACTTGACTTTTAGCAATTCCCAGCTTAATCACCTGTGTTCATCAGCCTGCATTAGCAGACCTGACTTGCTCTGATTGAATACAATGCTTCCATACATTTTCATGATGTCTACTTGAAGTATTATTCTAAATACTTTATTGATGTACCCTGTTATTGAAGCTCTTTTTATTTTAGATTAAATGCAAGTTTCTAGCTCATTACTAAGTGTCCTTTAACCTCTCTTTAGAAAAGATTATGTTTTACAGGTCAAAATGATATGAAGATATCATAGAGACAGTCTTTTCCAAGGTATTAGTGTAGTTATAAGGATCAAATGTAGATCTCACATCTGACTACCAAACTTTGCCAAAAAGTGTAGTTAGTACTTAACAAAAGTCTACTTTTGACAAGAGAAACGAGATTGTGTTGACAGTTCTTTAATGAAGATTTCTGAAGCCAATCAACAAATTTTCCTGATTACACATCATTTTTCAGGTACATGCTAAGAACAATGGGTTGTGTTTAGACTGTTAAAGTGTCAACAGACTTCTGTTATGCTGGTTATTTTTTATGTGCCAAATATATGATGCTTAGCCTCCAGATAAAAAGAGCGTGTTTCAAATAAAGCAAGAGTGCTTTCCATTTACTTCTCAATTAATAAAAGCATGTTAATTTAATAGTGCTTAATTCTATGTCCCCCACTTTATATTATAGCTGCCAGAATTTGACTGTTAATTTCCAGCCAACTGACAGCTCATTAGCACTGTCAGAAAAGTAGGAAGAAAAGGAAGAGGAAGTGTAAATCCAGTCAATCAACTCCATAGCTTCATAGCAGGGATGGAAAATACTTTGGTGAAAGAAGAGTCTTAACACAAATGGCTAAAAGGAAAATTTAAGAGCACTGATGGACCTTACTATATACACAACATACTCTTTTTTATGGGATTCTCAACAACTTAGCAGGTTGTACCGCAATTTAAAGTAGGTGTAAACAACTAAACATCATCTATATTTGACCATGTGACATACTTTAGCATTATACAATTAATATTTGATATCATTACTATCATAAAACATTCCTATTTGTTTTCTTTTCAAAAATTCAGCATTGTTTTATATTTGACATTATACTCTTCTGCTTGGTAGTAAAATCAACTGATTTATTCTGTGATTTCTAACAATTCAGCTAGTTGTTAGAAGAAAGTTTGAATAATTGAATGTTTGTTGATCGGGATAAATGAAAGAATAAAAAGTGAAAAACTGACAATCAAAAACCCCCAAAATAAGTTCTAGTATAATTATAGCTACAAATATATGTCAGGTAAAATTTCTCCTTTTCCCTTACATAGCACATGCATCATATTTCTGCATACAGTAAAGGATTTATAAGATTCAATTTTAGTTTTAGATTGCTAATTTTCTAAAATAATCATTCCTAAATTGACATTTATAATTATTCTCAAAATTTTCCAAAACTCTCCAAAATTCTCAAAAACTGCTAACATAAACTTTTGTAATTCACATATAAGATTAATTTACAGATTGAGGGTCTACAAATACATTAAACATTGTATTCATTCCATAATATTAAATAGAATTTATACTTTTGAAGTGTTTATCCACTCAAAAATTGCCACTTCACTAGATTTATTAGTGAAGACAATTATTTTTAATAAGTAGTTTTTTATCATCTATATTTCAAATTTAAATTGCTTCTGAGATTTTCAATGTGCAAATAAATCCCTACATCACACAACTATGTATTTTAAATATATGACAGTCAACAGAATTTTTTTATATTGTTTCTTAAAACCATGCTAATTGAACAGTAGAAAAATTCCAGAATCACATACACTTCAACTATATTTTGACTTGGTCATTGTTTCATTTTTTGTCTACTAAAAGAGAGTCTGGGCTGTGGATGTGACTCAGTGGTGCAAAATTTGTCTAGTGTGTATGAAACACTGGGTTGATCCCCAATAGTTAACCCCCCCAAAACATGAAGTCTTTCATCAAGTTTAGATTAAAAAGAAATAAATTCATTCTGCACTGATTGTTGCAGAAATAAATCCAAGATGCTAAAATATTTATTTTTTTCAATAAAATATGTTTTAAAAAGTAAGTCATTCATAAGAATTTTAATGATTTTATTTCCAGAATAAAGTTTTCTATGTAGAAGCAAATAAGGTGTTAGTTTATATACATACATATGACACAGAAATAATAAGTATTTCAGGCTCCTAATTGATAATTTAAGGATTTAGGAATCTTACTTTTATTTTTAGATACAACTGTATCCTGGAGAAATAGAAGTAACTTTTTTCTAGAGATAATTATTGATGCTAACTTCCCAGTGATCCATTATTATTGTTAGTGTTATGGTTTATGTTCCTGTGGCCCTGCCAAGTCTCATGTAATCATGGCATAGATGTGAATGAGTCTAGCATTCATGATTGGTTTGTTGTCTGGTGCTGGAATTGGGGGTGTGAGTGTTGCACCTGCTTGGGGGTGGAGCCATCATACAGTGTAAGGGAGGGAAGAAGGGGTGTCTTCTCTCTCTTGCCAGTTAGCACTTTGCTGTTTGTAGCCTTCATAAACGGCTGGTCCCCCAGCCACACCACCCTGCCTTGCAGTCAGCTGAGTGTGGACTGAAACCTCCAAGAACTGTAAGACATAAACCTTTCCTTCCTTCATTTTGGGTGTCAAGTATTTTGTCTCAACAACGAGAAAAAGTAAGACAGTTAGTAAAAGGAAACCTAGTAATACATTCCTGCAAAATATATTAATAGACTCATCAATATCCACAAACATCAGTATTTTCCTTATCTCATACAGTTCAGCAAGAATTTCTGTCCTCTGTATTAGCATAGCTACTAGGTGGAGAATAGTCTATTACATTGATACTTTCTGACAATCATGCTTTAAACCAGAGTTTAATAGATTTTTTATATAAGAAACTGAACAATGTACGTCAATCTTCTGAGCCCTGTGGTGTCAGTTATCACCACATCTCTGTTATTGAAGTGTGAAGCAACCAGTGACAACAAATAAGCAAATACATGTACTTGTGTCCTGACACATTTTAGTTATGAAAAGAGATGCTGAGATGGTGGGTCATATTTTTACCAGCTCCTTGTTTTAACATTTCCACTACAATTATCTAGTATAGATGTTAGCCTGTGTTTGGAATTTAACTATGTCCCAAAGCATTCTCAGTATTATAACAGAACTTTGAAGCTCATTAATCTGTAGAATAATGAGAATAGCTAGTTATAGTGATAAAACTCTTCAGATTTGTATGAGTTAGAAATATGTCAGGCTAGAAAAAAGCCTAACTTAACTCCTTAGAGAGAACTGTTGAAGTATAAGCCGTTGGTTATAACTAGAGGTTATTTTCCAAAAGAAAGACCTAGTTTCCAAAATAAATGTCAATTCATATCTAACCTGAAATTACAGTGCCTTGTTAATTGACTCATTTTAAGATTAGAGGTCTCTATTCTGGTAATTCAGAATAACATCCTGCTGAACCAGGTGACACTACAGTGATGTCCAAGGTTCTCTCCTGGTCTAACATTCTAAGGTCCTGAACAATGAACTTTTCAAACTTTGCATTTAATGGGACTGAACTTTAGTGTGGGAAGATGACACTTTCTATTTTTAGAGACTCAGTAATTGCCTCATGCACATCATGATTATTATGATGTTTTTTAGGGTCTTAACTTTGAATAGCTAAATTTTATGAACCTCTTGATTGCATTTTTCTTCATTCTGAATGGTTTGGGAACATCTGTCTATAATGCTTTAGAAAGCATTTCAAAGACAATAGTCTAACTTTTGATTTCTTTTGCTGCTCTTTTTGATGTCAATATTCATTTTGTTGTGTGTTTAGCTTCTTGACTGCTCTGGATGATTTTTTTTAATTGCTCTTTTTATTTTAAATTTGGAAATTTTAAAACAAATAAAAGTTGAGGAAATGCTCTCCTACCCATTGTATTCACCAGTGATCACCAATTCAATAATGGTTTTTGGCATCTTTATATCTCCTCTATTTAGGCTTTGGATGGGCTAGAGAAATTAAAGTGTTTTTTTGATAAGTGTATCACCTGCTTCACCTAAAAAGGTTTTATTATCATCATAACTGATATAGACATTTTAAAATTAACCATTATCAAATATCACAGTATCAAAAATTCCTCAGTATCATCTAGTATACAATCTGCATTCACATTTTCAATACTACTCTAAAAGTTATTTTTAAAAGATTAAAAAGTTGCTTATTCAAGTCAAGATAGAGATACTGTTTTAATATACCTTTACTAAGGTTTATAGATGATTTTTCTCTGAAAAAGTAAGAAGTTAGGATTAGATCAACACACTTCAAAGTCTTTCATCTAAGCATGACAAAAATATTACTGAAAAAAGCTTATGCAAATATTTACACTGAAGAGTTGCAAATATCTGATGAAAAATAGGGATATTTATTCAAAAAATAGGAGCAAAATAAATAAACTCAGCAAATTATATGTTTATGCATAGTTCTTGGTTTATGTCCAAAAGTGTAAGTTCCAAAGCCTTCATTAAAGGTAAGGCCTCCTGATGTGCACTGCGTCTAGGATTCTGAGTTTATTTCATGTCTTCCACATGATCATTTAGAAATTCCATATTTCCTCAGATAAGGCTGGGCCAGAGAATCCTTTTTTTCTGTGGTCCAACATCTCCTTCCATTCACTGCTTTTTTATGAATGAGAAATGCACAAAATTTGAAATTAAAATGACGACTCCCTTGCTGTAATTTCTCTTAAAATTAAAAAAAAAAATCAATTGACCTATTATCTTAAGTCACTTTCTTTGTGGCCAGGACAAAATACCCAATACTCAGAATTTAAATGGGGAAAGTTCTATTAGACCTTACAGTTTAGTTCACAGTCAGCAAGCACCAAGGCAGAATGGCATGGCAAAGAGGTATAGCAAAGGAAGTGCTGCTTTTAACATAATAGCAAGGAAGCAGAGAAAGAAGATAGGAACCAGGGAAAGTGATATAATCCTGCAGGTGACACTTCTAGTGGCCTGCTTCCTCCTACCTGGCCTCACCTAATATCACATCAACTATATTGCCCCAGTAATTCAATCACCCTTAAAGCCCCATCTATGAGTGCAGGAGGCCTTTGGGGGAGATTTTTGATGGAAATTATGACATTCTACCTTTCAGCCCTAAAAGATGCATGTACATCTCTTTATGAGTTTACTACTTTTCTAAGAGTCATCAAACTTTTAACTGTTTCATCATTGCTGAAATGCGCAAGTTCAAGGTCTGCTTTTTTTTTTTTTTGCGGCACCCTCAAGGTCTGCTTTGACATTCAAGGCAAACCTTAGCTGT
Organism: Dasyprocta punctata; assembly: GCA_004363535.1. Taxonomy (NCBI): domain Eukaryota; kingdom Metazoa; phylum Chordata; class Mammalia; order Rodentia; family Dasyproctidae; genus Dasyprocta; species Dasyprocta punctata. The sequence goes on from RJWM01012610.1 coordinate 14,025, forward strand.
GAGCCCCTGAGAATATCAGAAAGAAAGTTGAACACTGCCGACATATAATGGTACAGGGTAAACATTTCCATTCTGAAAGGAGGAATATGGGGATAGAAACCAATGGGACAAAAGCAAGACTAAAACCTAGCATGGTAAACATTAAGTCCTGCAGCTTTATGTCCAGGATCCAACCAAAAACGTGACCTTAAATGGCTTGCACAATCAGTCTCTATGGCATTTCCTGTTGCTGCCCTCATGACTTCTCTCTTACATGGCTTTGCTCATTGCTTATGGCCTTCCTCAGATGTTGCATATTCCTGGCTTCTTCAACTTCCTAGGGTACCTACTAAACTTTTGACTTCACTCTCACAGCTTCATGTGCCACTCTTTCAAGCACACACCATCTGGCCTGCTGGACACTCTTCTGAAATTGGCATGCAAGTCTGCCTTACCCCATAACACTTGTATTTTGCATGACTGCAAAACCAGCACCTCTTGGATGATGATAAGGTTTGCTATCAGCTCCAGCAGTACTGGGGCTCCTTAAAGGATGAATATAGCAGTGCCTGGATGGCTAATCATTGTGAACTGAATCCTTTGAGCCAGTTTCTTTGGTGGTCCTTTTAGAGCAAGGTACCCTGAGGCTCTCTTAAAGTAAAATCTTTCATTTTTGTAGCTTTAAACCTGCAAAAGGTAGGATCTTGCTGGTTTTGAGGATGCCCTCAAGGCATTTTTCCTATTGTTCTGATGCACAGTACTTGGCTTCTTGTTAATGCTAATCTTTACAAAAATCAAGTTCTTCTTGGTCAAAATTTTGCAGATCTCAGCTTTATAAGGGCTTCCTTTCTGGTGAAAATGACAACTTTTAAAATCACTCAGTGGTACAGTTTGCTCTTGATTGTCACCATGGAGCTGTCTAAAAGCTCCCAACAGTGTTCACACTTGAATTATGAGCTGATTTAAAATTTTCTCTACCAGATTAATCAATCTGCTGCCCTCAATCTCAGATTCCACCAGAGTATTGGGGCAAGGGCAAAATGTAAACAGATTTTTTTTCCAGAGCATAACACACATGGTTTTGTGTCCAGCTGTTAAGGGAGTCCTTGTTGCAAACTAAAACTTTATGACCTTCATCTTCATCTTCTGAATTTTTTCTCACTATGTTGAACTTGTAAGCTCTGCCCAGAATTTCCCATTAAGCTTAGCTTACAGCATCCTAGGGTTTCTCTTTCTGACATCTCCAAACATTCACAAACTCCTCCCACAAACCCCTTCCAAAGTCTTCTCAACAACATGGTCAAGTAGTCATAGCAACAACCCCACTACTTTGGTGTCAAAGTCTGTCTGAATCAGTTTCCTTATCACAGGAACACAAAACCCAACCCTCACAATTTGAAGAGGGAGAGATTTAATTAAATTCATGGTTTAGTGTACCATTGGCCAACTCTGTTGCACAATGGCATGGCAGAGGAGAAGAAGCTTCTTATATTGTGGTGACCAGGAAATAAAGATAGAAATGAGGAATTGGAGGAGGGAATATACTCTTTCCAGTTTCCAGTGGCCCAGTTCCTCCCACAAGGCTCCTCTGTCTAACAGCCCATCAATTATATTATTCTGTTAAGTCGATTCCTTCCCAAACCCCTGTGTATGTGTGCGTGAGGCCTTTGGGGGACATTCTCCTTCCAAATCATAACACTCGCTGTCGTATGCTTTGTATCATCCTTAAGAATTTCTTCTGCGGTGTTCAAAATTTCTAAGCAATTTATAAAGGAATAGTAGAGTAAAATGAGGAAATGGCAATATGGCAATAGAATAGAGAGCAAATCAGATAGAGGAAGTAGTGTCCTGCATTAAAACTCCTGGGAACAGTAAAGAAATATGGACAACAGTAAATTCTGAACCTCAGCTTTTATGCCATTTCTGAAGAAGAGAAATAGCAAAAAATTTGTAAGAGGGATTAGTGATGAGTTTAGATGCAAATTCCCAGGGGCATAAGAATTAACAAATCTTGAGAAGGAAATAGAAGAAGGGAATTAGTCATTTGTCACAAAGAAAAGTACGATTAGAAGGTATAAACATTAAATTGTAACTACTGGAAGACAAGCAATTACAAGTTGTCTTCTGAGTAAAAGTTGGTGAATGAAATTGCTATGGTGGCCATTAGTATAAATTAAATGGAATTTAGATTTAATGAATTTCTCAGTGTCAGCTTTCTTTTTTTTTTATTTTTTATTTCATATTCCACACTGTATTTTGAGAGAAAGGTTTCCCAGGCCCTATTTCTCTGAGATGAGCATGTTCTTCCAAATCCTGGGTTGTGCGAGGATACTTAGCATTTCGCAGGAAATTGCCTGGAAGTTTAGACCCAGATCAAGACACTTTACTTGTATTTTCTCAGACTGTAGCAAGTGGTAAAGGATATGATGTGTGTTTAGGAAGATAATCCTGGAAGTAGAACAAAGGTGTCTTTATGAAAAATTAGCTTCATGATGAAGGACAAATTGAAGACAGATGGACCTCTGAACAACTTCAAAATGGAGATGACAAACCTGAATTCAGGGCAGAATCCAGCCATTCCAGTTGCATGTGGACCAGCAACCTCAATGTGTTTTTGACTGTTTCATAAAACAATATAAATTCTGACTAGTAAGAAAACTGATAAAATGGACAGATAATGTAAAAACTGAACTTTTTTAACACTAAAGTTGAACCAAGATTCAGCTGTGTCACTTTGCTCTCAACAGGTTCATTTAGTCAGTGTTGATCTCCAAGAATCAATGTCAAGGTGAGTTTTAATGACATATTTCTGACTTAGTGGAAAGCTTCATTTTGCATTTGCAAATTTGGTTTAATTCTTTAACATACACATTGCTTAAATATTTTATTTCAAATTCTCTTTTTTAAAATTTACAATGTAGTCACGTGTGGCAGCATGTACTTATAATCCCAGCACTTGGGAGACTGAGGCAGGAGGAATGCTGTGAGTTTGAGGCCAACCTGGGCTATATTATGAGTGAGTTCAAAGGCACCTTGAACTACATGATGAGACCTTATCTAAAAAAAAAAAAGTGACATCTGTCATTCTCTTTTTTTTAAACTAGTAACCTTGACTTTTAGAATACTTCCTGATTCACAAAAACATTTGGGTGGAAAGGATAGTTTTCATTTCCCCTACCCAGTGGCTCCCACTATCAACATCTCCCACTAGAGTGGGGAATTTGCCTCACTTGGTAAACCTAAATCAGTACTGTAAGCTGAAGTTGCCATTATTTATGGTGAAGTTCACTCTTGCTGTACCATAATTTAAGGGCTTTTAGAAGATGCATACTGTGTACCTAGCATCATAGTAAAACTATTTTATTTTTTAGGATTTCTATAGTTTTGTCTTTTCCAAAATGTCACATAGTTAGTGGCTACTATTCCTTCCCATTCGTACTGATGACTCACCATAAACACATATCCCTGTCCCATTCAAACTGTCAGTAAACAAAGGTTTAATAGAAGGAATAGACCTGCATCTTAAAGTCTTTTCATTTTATCTTCACTAAGGTGTAAGTTTTTAGAAATAACACCCTTCAAATCTAATGTTTAGTACACTGTGATAAAATGTGTTTATATGTGTTTCTGAGAAAGCTGAATATTTACAGGACAAAATGCTCAAAAGTAAACTCCATTAACTTTTAATGATAAATAGAACATCGTAAGTCCTATATGTCACTTCAGAGAATAACTGGAAAATAATATAGTTTTCAAACTATATTATTCTTATTTCAATAAAAGTCTTTCAAATCTATATAGACTATACAAATTTATTTTTTCTTTCCACATCTGTCAATAGAAGTCCCAGAATTTTGATAGTATGCATCCTTGAATAAACCCTTGGCAATTCCTCATGTATTCATCAACAAAACAATGAACATATTTCTCAGAAATTTACTTGGAAAAGTTATTTTTTGCCTGCATCTTCATTCCCAGAGGACAAGAGAGAAAAGTTTCTTTGTCAATTATTGGTAAATGGAAAATACACAGTTACAAAATACTAAGTTAATGCATAAATGAAAATAATGTGGCAAATTTGGCTTGTATTAGTTTTTGACTATAATGAAACACTGAGGCAGAGCGCTTATGAAGAAAAGAGGTTTAGGCATTTCATAGCTTTGGAGTTTCAAGGGCTTGGTGTCTGCAGCCCTCTGTTCTGGTGCAGTCTGTTCTCTTGAGTGCCACACACCATAGCAGACAGAAGTGTTGCAGAAATGATTGCAAGTTATTGCATTTCAGACAGAAAACAAGAGATATGAATGGGATTGGGCCTGTTCCCCATGTAACGACCCTCCCATAAGAACTAACTCAGAGTCTCACCTTAATTCCTTCTGAGGACACACTCCTCATTCCTTCCCAGTAGGCCCCAACTCTTCTATATTCTTCTGTCTCCCAATATCTCCAGGCTTGGAACCAAGCTTGAGACACATGGACTCAAATCCTAGTGTGACTAATCAGCAGTATAAAATGATAATTTCAAATCTTTGCTTTGTTTACCTAAGAAGAATTAATTTAAAAAGCATCAAAATGACAAAACGCTCATTGAAAATTTAAAAAAAATCTTTCAATAGAGATCTTAGAGATCATTTCTTAAACCTTCATGTAGCTCTCTTTCAAATGAATAACTAAGATTGATAAATAAGATAAAATGTGATCTCTATTTCCCTCTTTAACTCATACATTAAAATTATAGTAATTGGTAAAGGGACATAAAGGTCTTTAAGAACAGAAGTACACATTAGGAAAGGAAAGAATGAGGAATAAGATATATATATATATATATATATATATATATAAAATTATTAAATCAGTAAGCCTGACTTAAAACTAAATCTAAAGAGGGCCCATTAATGTGAGGTTAATATGCTAAAACACTAAAGTAGTACTGTACTCTTTCTCAAAGAGTTAACGAGTGACCACAGAAGTTAACATTCATGGAAAAACAAAACAAACATCTGTGTAATAAACTGAGATGTAATAATAATGAGCAAATAAATATATGTATGCTGTATGTGGTAGACATATTGCTACACAGCAATGCATGCATGGACTAAATTATGTTCAATGAACTGGATGAATTAAAAGTGTAAAGAAAATTAGTAATTTTTAAATAATTTACTACAACCAAAACACATTAAGTACTAGGTCAGCTTCTGTCCTAGTAAAAGGTAAGCTATGGTTCCTGAAGCAGCCTTTTCAGCAGTTTTAATCGTCTCAGTGACTATGCAGGCTGGCTTTGTGGCGCTTGCCTCCTCTGCTTCTCATGTGTATTCCGTTCCGGTCCCAAACATGTCTGACCGGAAACCTGACTAAGGGGACCTTCTGCAGAGATCTGCTTCAGTAAGTTTCAAATAAGGGAATAAGAAGGAAAACTGGTTATTTAATCACACATCTGACTGCACTGGTAACAACAGGGCAGTGGTAACCATGTTTGGGCCAAATAGAGTAGCAGAGAAATCAAGCAGATGTGGACAGAGAGGGCACCGTGAGGGGCCACGTGATCGCCAGAGAAAGAAGTTGTTTCAGTTTTTTTTTTTCCTCATTTTTGTTTCCAATACCTGTGAAGTGTATATTCCCTGATTCTCATTTATTTCTTAATTATTCCTTTAAAGTCACTGCTTTCACTCATTTATTGGTTGATTGGTTTTGCTTAAGGGCTTTAAAGTGAATTTTAAAATGTTTTTGATATTTTCAGAGACACTAGTTCTTACTAAAAATTTATTTTTTGTTTTGTTCTTTTGGGATAGTATCGCTATGCAGTTCAGGCTGGCCTTGAACTCACTTTGTAGCCTAGGCTGGTCTCGAACTCACAACTCCTGCCTCAAATTTACAATATTTTCAACATTTGGCATTGGGACAAAAAGTAAACAAGTTCAAAGAAATCAATTTAGTATTTAATTTACACTGTCAGCAAAAATACATAACTTATTTATGTATTTCACTACATAATAGTCAAGAAAATTAAAATTAGATTTTTAGTGAAATTTTGAGAACTATGATTCTTATATTTAGAAGAACAACATGAAATGGTTTAAAGTTAAAAATTAATGCAAAAGAGCAAAATGCATGCCACTAAAAGACTATCAATTACATAATTACATTGTATATGATACCATTACTATCTTTGTAATATATTCTAGAAGAACGTATGTAAGAGTTTGACAAATACAGGCTAAGTTCCAAGTTCACAAACATCATTGATATTAGAATGAAAATACCCAATCTCTATGAAATATGCAAATGGTTATTAACATAAAAATCGAGAAAACAGATTATTGGTCACCAAAATGAAATTATGTTTGAAAATATTTACTGTTTTAAAAATAGTTAACATAATATTAACTAATACCACTCATTTGGAAAAAATTGAAGGTATCATCAAGCCAAGAAAAAAATTATCTTTGTGGGTATATATTATATATTTAACATATAAACCCAGAAGATAATTAATGACTTACTAGGCTAAAGGGATAATTACACATATTTAAGAGATACTTATTGCGCCTTTAATCCCAGCACTCGGGAGGCTGAGGTAGGCGGAGCGTTGTGAGTTCGAGGCCGGCCTGGGCTACAACGCGAACACAAGGCCAGTCTGAGTTACATAGTGCGACCCTGCCTCAAAAAACCGGGGCTGGGAGTTTGGCTCAGTGCCTTAAGCGCCTGCCCTGCCAGGCGCGAGGTTGTGAGGTCAATCCCCAGTGCCACGAGAAAAAAAAAAAAAAAAAGAGATACTTATTGCAATATTAATTATACTCTGAAACTTTAAAGATAACTTGATGTTGAATTATTGGAGAATATATAGGATATTTGATATGGTTGCATTGTGGGTTTTAGAATAAATGCCACACAATAATGGGAAACCTCTGGCATGAAATATTAGACTGAGGAAGCAAAATGTAAAAGACATATAGTATTGGTTCAAAAGAAATTAAAATGTTAGAAAGAAATAGATACTATAGTGGTGACTGTAGGTGATAAAATTTTAGTTATTTTGCTTCTTTAGTTTTAAAGCATGTACAATGCATCAATATCTCTGTAAATTTAGTTCTTAAGAAGTATACAATATCCACCTGAAGTGTCATTTCTGTAGCTCACTTTTACATTTATTATTTTTTCATGTTTACTTCTGAAGTTAAAATTTAATTCAATTATTTATACAAATAGATAATTGGAAATAGTCTGCATGTTCCCAAACTGAGGGAAAGTTTAAATAAATTATAGTATGTCTATTTGTAATAATAGGAAAACTTTACTTATATACACTAACAATATAACATTAGAGCTTGTGTACAAATGGTAACTGAGAAATTTGATAAAATAATACACCCTATCATTACATGTGTCTTTATATTCCTATGGAGTGAAATAAGAATACAAAATCATTTTATTAATAGGATTTGGGTCTTAAAGGACTGACTATATTTAAGCAGTTTATAAAATTGTCCTGTTATATTCTACATTTTAAAAAAATAGTATTGTTAAGCAAAGTTAAGCCACAGGCTTGAACTGAAGAAAAATAAGGTCAGCCAGTGTATCAAGACACAGTTTCAAAGCAAATCATAAGACAGACATACTGCGCATGTGTAGTAAGGGAGGTTTTGCTCATGTTTGAAAGGTAAAAGTAGGCACCAGTTGAAAAAAAGAGCTAGTATAGTATTTAAAACTGTAACAAAAAGGGCCACTTTTAACTACAGTACGATTAATCCAGCTGCTTACCCCATCTTTATTGAAATTGTGGCTGCTATATCCTTGTGAAGATTTTTTTTAAAGCTGCTAATTATATGCCCATCAGAATAATGCAAAGCATAATTATCCTTATTGTGCTTGGTGACATTGAAACCTGTATTATTCTGTGATTGGAACTGCATAATTATGATAATTGCTTCTACTGTATTATCTGTTCAAATATAGCTCTGCAAAAAAATTACTTTATTTTAATTAAACATGTTTAGGTTTTTAAAGTTTAGTTTGCTATCATAACCAAACAAATTCTATTTAAATGTCATAGTGGTATGTATTTCTCTAACACTTCTTGATCAGTTTTTCACCCAACTGTTCAACCAGTTTTTCAATCAGTTTTTTACCCAGTTGTTCAACTCGAAATAAACTGACTGTATGCCACCTCAAAATCAATTACATATAATATAAAATTAAATGACTGATACACTTTGTGATGACCTAATTTTAAAAGCCAAGAGACATAATTTTAACAAAACTTGTACTTTTGGTTAGGTCTATGAGATAGTGTCATGGGAAAAATAAAGTTCTTAAAAGGCTTAATGAAAACATAACTCATTAGAAATATTCTACAATAAATATGAAGGAAAAGGGAAACACATTAATGATGAGAACTGTAACAATTCTTTACCACAATTTTTGTAACTCAGAAAAGCTATTGCAGTAGAAATGAGCCATGCAGTCTGTCTAGGGCAGCCTGCAAGGAACTCCACAGTTCCTTTCACAGGTAAGATTTTTACAAACAACTCCCACAGCTTATAAAGTGCATAACCCTTTTCCTACTCTCTTCTTTCAATAGCAGGTACCCTGTTTGGAATTTACTTCTCCCAGACTAAGAATCATACCTAGGGTGCTAATTCCCTCCCATTCTTATGGCACAGTTAGTTAATGTCTGTGGTTTATAAGCATATTTAACCTTGTTTTCCTTGACTTTCTGTCCCCATGTGTGACACTGAGACTGGAATTCTCTCTTGGAATGAGCCAGGGGTCTTTGGTGAATTACGTATCACTGGCTTATGCTGTTTGCAGCCTCCCAGGCAACTGAAATACACCAACTCATTTGAAAAGCCCAGGGTGTAATTTCAAATACTCTATTTACTCCAAACTAACCTATCCCATGTCTCTTAAGGTCAAATACATTATAGATCCATGGCATCTTGCAGACATTATCTCAGAAACAATGGAATGTCCCAGTCAGGGAGACAAAGAGAAGGGTGAAGAGCTGAATATAATGGAAAGTGAAGTGGATTTAGGACTCAGATGGTCTTAAATCTCAAAATCCACGCTCATTCAGTTGGCAATGAAATTCTCTTTTAATATTCAGTTTACATATTTAACTATTTAAGTGTGACCAGAAGACAGAGGTTTCCAAGTACAGGTACAGTGTTGAGAAACACTGACAAATGTAAACATGCAAATCTAAACTAATTTTCTTGATCAAGACAGCGTTTCCTCCTTTGCTCTGCTTATTTGTGTTTCTCTCTTTTGCATTTGTGTTTACATGTATTGCTTAATGTAAAAGACATTTTCAGCTCTGCAGGCGTCTTACTGTTCTGGTCTCTTTGCTTTCCCTTCTCTCTCCCACTCTCTTGTGCAGAAATGCCCATACATGATACGTAGTTGACTCTTCATTCTTCTCCAAAAGCACATTTTTTTCCTCTGCTCCCACTGCCAGGGCATCCTTCGTATTTTCTGTGCCTTTCAAACACTTTTCAACCTGCCCAACTTTTTCCCTGTTTTAAGGCCCAGCTCACATACTGCCCTTGTCAAGAAATCTTTCCTCATTATCCACATCTGAATGTTATGACTTTTCAACTCTGCTTGTTCCTCTCTTTTAACAGATAATCTGTTTTGCATTAGATAGGTACTTGTTATTTTTTCCACTAATTTGAAAGTACTTTGGGCCAACTCTTCATTCTAGACATATATTACAAAAAAATAATAATGTCACTTTCAATTTCATCCCTTGTAAGAGGAAAAAATGTAATAATTCATTTTAATATTTTAAGTCTGGGATATGTTCTAAGATAACAACTGAAACTTGAACTGTTACCTTTTATCAGTATTCTTTAAAGAAGATATCAACGTATGGTGGTTTTTATATGTAACTACTTACCATTAATATAGTGGATTAGTGGTGAGGCATAATATTTACAAGAGATGTTAGTGAAATAGAAAGCATTCTTTCCACTTAATGAAGATCATGCTTAAATAGGAGTTTTAATAAGTATTTTAAACATTCATACTTGGAAATGTTAATTATTGACTATTTTAAATGAAAATTTAAATAATGTAACTAAACTTCACTTTTGAAACAAAATCTTATAAATTTCAACTAGGTGAAAATGTGAGAAGAGAGAAAGAAAGTCGATAGAGTTATCTTTTCCTTATCATCTGCTAAAGGGCCTTATGTAATTTACTTTGGATTGACTGACAATACGAAGATAAAAGAAATGAGTACATTAGTCAGATCTTCAATGGCACATGAAAACAATACCATTATGCAATCAACTGTGTGTACAATCCCATTTCCTGAGAGAAGTAAGCTATCATGTGATGAGTGGCTTCTATTCAAATTAAGTCTTACTAAAAAGAGAGAGAGAAATAGAAGCAACAAAAATATTAGAAACATTTTGAACACCTAGAAATCATAAAAGAAAGTTTAACAAGTGTGGGAAAAACAGATTTGAAAATTAGATTTTTGTTCCTGATATTGGAGTTCTCATATGTGACACACTATACATGTTTTAGCTACTTTTTTCTCATTGCTGAGACAAAATACCCAACACCTATAAGTAAAAGGGAGATGTTTATTTAGTTCACAGTCTGTAGAGGTCTCAGTTGATAATTAGCTGGTTCCAAGGTAGTGTGGGTTTGCAGGGGGGCATCACAGAAGGGGAAAAGTTCAGCAGCAGGCGGTGATGACCATAGCTCTTTCTGTCCCTTATATCTTATTGAGGCTACCGAGGGCAGGTAGCACTCACACCCTTAATCCTAGTGCCCTTGAGCCTAGCATTGTGCCCAGTGTCACATACTCTAGATCCAGCCACCTCCGAAATTGCCCCACCTATGACCACATGAGGCTTTGGGGGTAAATCTAGACACAAGCCATAACATTACACTATACTGTATGAGTTTACATAGTAAACTAATTCTAGGATATACAATATTTGATCATACTACTACTAGTGGTCATTTTTTTATTATAGTTCTCACATTCTTCCTGATTTCTTACATCACGATATATGTAATAAATATATTTTTTAAGTTTTTAAACATTGTTTTATGTTCCTTGCATTGACTCTTAAGGATGCTTCATGCTTATCATTTCAATACTTTTAAATACCTAACTTTCTGTACTGTAACCAACAGTAAATATCATTTTTCTATGGTTTTAACTAAGTTCTTCTAAAAGCATGTCTTCTCTGTAGGTATATTTTGAGACTATACACAGATCATTTTTTCTGGAAGATAAAAATGTCTTAAATCTAAAACATTTATCCATAAGTGACTGATGGAACTTGGGGATTCCAAAGACACTTTAAGAAGTCAAGATCATTTTCATAGTAATGTTACATTTTTTCTGTTTAAAACTGTGCTAATGTTGCACTCATTGTGCAAAATTACTGGTGGATGAACTGTCAGTACCTTAGTTATGAACAGAAGCAGTCACACCAGACTATATTAGTAGTTACTGTATCTTTCACTGTCATATTCTCACAAGAAAAACAAGCCAGTTTCATGCAGAATGTATTTTTAATACAGTAGTAAAACTAATTAATTTTATTAAATCTTGAATATGTATTATCAAAATTTATGTGCAAAGATAGGAAGTAGGCATTATTTTCTTCTAATATAAACTAAAGTAGGATGCTATATTGATAAAAAGTGAATTGTTTCATAGTCAGGTGGAATTAGGCACATTTTTATAGACTAATGATTTTTTTGTGGTTATTTAAAGTTGAATATTTGACGTATTTTCTCGAAAGTAAAGGAATTGAATTGTGTTGTTTCTAAATTAACAGCAGGCCACTGTCACTGTCAGTCATAAAATCTGAGTATTCAAGAGAAAAAATGAAATACTGAAATTCCAAGAACCAAGGCAAATACTCTACCCACTTTACTTTTCTTTGGGTCATATGGTTATCTAATCTGTTTATCTGTATACATCTGCCTGTCTCTTTTTCATTTTTTCTACTTTTGGTCCAAACATGATTACCATTGTTGAAATGGGATCTCTCAGATCATAATCCCAACTTCATTGACCCCCATTCTGTTTGTCTTAAATTCTCCTTGACTGACAGGTAAGCCTATTGGGACAACTGGTAGCTACTTGGCTCAAACCTCACTAAGTGCCTTAGTTCCTCTTATGACTACAGTATGGATATGGCTCGAATGTGTCCCCCAGGAGTTAATGGGTTAGAAGCTTAGCCTCCAATACGGTGGTTTTAAGAGGTTGCTGGTCCTCTAAAAAGTGGGGCTAGTGAGATATGTGCATGACATTGGGTGTACATTCAGAAGGGATTAAAGTAGTTTTTGTGGAACTTTTTGTTAGTTTGCATGAGAGCTAGTTATAAAAGACATCTGTTCCTTCTGTCTTCCTTTCTCACCACGTCCTCTTTCCCTGTATCACATTCTCACCATGATGCCATCTGCCATGTGACACAGCTCAGTGTGCCCTTGCTAGAGCCATTTGGATTTTCAGCCTTTCAATTTTAAAAAGCTACCCAGCTCCAAGAATTTCATTATGGTGACAGAGAGTGAACTAATACACATTCACATGGTCCAGGGCGGAAGCATCTTCCCTTTCATGGCAGGTGATGGGAGTGCTTCCTAAGAAATACCATCTTTTATTTTTTCCTTTGAAGCTGCTCAGAATCTCTGAAGTGATTTCTTTGTGGAACCCTCCTCATTGGGAGAGGCCTTCATAATAGGAGAAAGGAGAGAACCTCTAAGCCTCTGACTCAGGATTGTTACTCCCTCTCTAACTCTTTCCATTGTCTTTTTAGAAACTATAAAAGAGGTAAGGAAGGAGCAGTGGCAATGCTTACTGGTTTTAGCAGAGTGGGCTCTCCTAACTTTGAGAAAACTCAACAAAAGGTGTCTGGCTCCAATAGTTTGTATCTTCCTTTACAATGTAAAGTGGCTAGAACTTCTATGGCCATGCTTTTGGATTCCACTAGCCAGTCCTTTGGAAGTATCACTCAGCATTCTGTTGCATATGTAGGCATCCAAATGAATATTCTCAAGTCACACGTGGATTTTGGATTGTGTATTATATCCACAGTACAAAACATAAACCATATAATTATAACTGTATATTTATTCTCTCAACAGGAATCTTTTGATTCCTATTCCATGAGGAATAAGAATCATTTCTCAAAAAAGCATTTGGTGATTTACAGCGACCCAGCAGATCTCACTAGATTGCTGATAGGCTTAAATTTTTCATAAGAGTGACAACTCCCATTGTAAGTCAATTTAACCAATAGTTACAGAGCATCTGAAAATGAGTAAGCAATAGTTTTTTGCTTCAGACTCCAGACATACCCGGGGATTGAACTCACAACCTTGCACCTGCCAGGGCAGGCGCTTAAGCCACTGAGCCAAATTCCCAGCCCTTAGTTTTTTGCTTCAACCAGGTTGCCTCTCAATGGAAATCTGCATAATCAGTCTAGCTGGTTGAAGCATGTTGCAGAAGTTAAAATAGAGGAGCTATGACAGAGGAGTGGAGTAAGTTTCAGTCGGCAGGCTAAAGAAAGAACTGAAGTAAGAAGTGTGAATTGAACTTGAAAAAAATGAGAGAGAGGTAGGGGAGAAAAAGAGAGATTTGGTCAGGTGAATGTGTATTGGACTATAGTTAAATAAGAAAAAAATTACAACTATAAGAAAAATGTATGCAGACACAAATCATATCCAGTGGTCCAAAGATTAGAGTGAAGAGTTGGAGGGATGGCGTGGGGGTTGTTTTGGGAGAGGCCCTCAGGTATTGAATGCAACAAACAGCTGCTCCCTAAGGAAAGTCAGTCACTGTGACTGGCATTACTTAGAGATAAACAGAATTATTTTTATAAATACTGGGTGTACCAGTTACATACCACATAATAAGTTACCCTAGGGCCACAGAGAGTTTAATTTTTTTAAGTTTTCCAATGGATTCTTGCCTTTCAGGATTTCATTTCCCATAAAATGGCAGGAATAATTCTTTCAGTTTTCAGCAAGTTATTTTATAAATTAAAATTTTGAAATCATATGGTACTTACTTTCACAGATACTATATGCACCTGTTTATTCACTTTCTTTCTCCAAGAATGCAATTTTTACTTCTTACCATGTAAAAGTTAACTAGTAGAATTAGAAACGGCAATATCCATTTATTAACTGTGGTCATAAAAATCATCAGAAGGGTTTTAGTCACCGTGATATATAATTTTATGAACTTGTGTTAAGGCACTACTTTGCTAAGGTATCAAGTTACCTCTGGCAAGTTCAAGTTCAAATTACTCCAGAATTAGCAAGCATGAATGACGTACACCAAATCTGTTTAAATTAATTAGGATCAGTTATTGAGCCATTAGGGCCAGGAGTTTGGTTCAGAGGCCTAAGCACCTGCCTAGCAGGCGAAGGTTGTAAGTTTGATCCCCGGTACAGTTATTGAGCCATCCATGGAGACTGGAAAAATGTTTCAGTGGGGACCAAGTACCAACTGAATGGATTACAAAATAAAAAGGTGGTTGATCCTAGAGGAAAAGTTTCAGCAAACCCTAGAACAAATGTAGGGTGGTATAGAATCTGTTAAGAATTGAAAACATGTACCTGGCAAAAAAGCTACAACCCAAGGTAGCTTGTGGCAGGATTTCTAATTATGTGCCCTAAACCAATATCAAATGATGCTAAATTTCATCAAGAAGTAATAAAATAAAATAAATCAACAATAATTTAAAACTTTCTTGCCAATTTCTGACAATCCCAGAACAAACTGCTTTTCTAGACTTTCTTCCATAATTATGTCAAAGAAAACCAGAGAAATAAAAATCAAAGGGGGAAATTTATATCATCCTCCATCTCAAGTTAATTATATTTGCGTGGTACTTATTTAAAATATTTATAAAGTTCCTACAAGTAATTTTTTACTCTAGGGAAAAAAACCAAGTGATCTCTGTCTTTTTCAATTTACTTTTAAAACCTATTTATAGATTTTTAAAATGTTATTTATTTGTTATTAAGACAGGATTTCTAGCACAGTACCTGGGATACTTCAGATATTATTCCCTAGAAAACTTTTATTAAATTTTCAAACATTTCTCTTTGAATGTATTTTCAGTTGGCAAGATATTTCAGAGAAGTTCAAAGCACCCAACATGAAAAAGAAAAAAAAAAAAAGCTATAGTTGCAATTCATCTAGAAACTTGCTTCTCCTTCTAGATGTAGTTGGTGACACATTTTCATATTATAGGCATGCAAACATGAAATACATTTGTCCATGGCATCAGCAAAATGCAGGTAACTCTGAAGAAGCCCACGGTCTTATCCACAGCCCAGGTATACTGGGGCAGTGGGAGGGGTTGCCAGGATGACTTTCGAGTGGTGAGGGTTACTATGATATGGTCAGGAAAAGATAGGGTTAATTGAGACTGACTAGCAGAAAAGGACAGGTAGCTGGACCCGGTCCTTTTCTGCTAGTCAGTCTCAATTAACCCTGTCTTTGCCTGGACTAGTTAATGGCAGTCCTCGACTAGTTAATAGCAGTCCAGTGGACAGGGAAATCACCAGAGAGAATTCAAAATGTTCTGTAGAGATCACTGGGCTGTAGCAATCCTCAGTGCTCTTTTCCACACCCAGGTTTTGTAGGGAGGGGATTTGTAGATTTAACCACGCAGCAGTGACATCATTAGCTTGCTTTGCTTCATTATATGAATAGCATTCTAAGGAACAGCTAATTTAGCATCTGGGTAGGAATCTGTTTCCAGTGAAAATACTAGTCTGCCCAGCAGCTGTTGTTTATGAGATAGTACTCACCCTGACTTAGTAAGTCTTACAAACACAAAATGGGCATTTCAGGGACATGGTGCTGAATGTCTTCATTTTACTCAGGAATGATACACTCATGTGTCATCAGTCACGTTTAAATAGAAGTGGTAGGTTTATCTTCTCTACTGGCTGAAACACAAGTATTTGGCCTGCTATTCTGGTCCCCTATAATCTGAAATTAAAAAATACAATTACTGCTCCACTGACAACTTCCTATGATCAGAGGACTGTGTGTCTGTCTCTGCAGTTCCTAGAATAGTGCCTGGTGCTCTTAGGACTTTCTTCTCATTTTATTTTTCTAGCCAATGTTAAACTTCTTACAATGTCAAATATCATATCTTGTTTATCTCACTTCGAGTTTCTGCAAAAAAGTGTAAGCATACATATATTTATTTATTAATGTTTTCAGGTATGTTTATCTACTCTGACCAGATGCTTGATTAAGCAATAGAAATTTAGAGACAAATAGGTCACGAGCTTTACTTTTCAGAGAGGAAGAAGGATATAAACAAATCATTACCATACCAAGTGGAGAGCATTCTTGGTAATTGCAAAAAGGAGCATCCAACAGGAAAGAGAAGAGTTTGGCTTAGGGTTCTTAAGGTCAGGAAAAGCGTCCAGAAACATCTGTGGCCTGTGTGAGCCGTCTAAGACATGCTGGAACTTTGTAAAATCCTTTGGCTAAATTGATTGCCCACATATTTCCCACATAATCTTGAGAAGTAAGGAGTTTTATATCTATCATTTTTACCAAAGTCACTCAGATCACAAATGAATAAGTACTGAAAAAGAATTTTACTGAATTTCTTTAGTTTCTGTATTTAATTTCAAAGACACATCATTCTAGCATTCTAAGAAAGCAAATTGAATGAAAATGTTTGTGGCTTTAGAAACATGGATGGAGTCCATCATAATAAAATTCATCATTACATTACCTGGACTGCACCATAGATTAAAGTAATGACACAAGTCTTATAAAGCTACTAACAGAGTTAACTCCCAAAATATTTGTTAGACTAGAGCCTCTCCATTATTGTCCTAGCACATTTCCTTTCTCTTGAATATTTTTTTTCTTTTACAGTGAGAACACTGTTGAGTATTTAGCTTCTAGGAAAATAAGCTTCTTTTTAATAAACTAAATGTTGAACAGTCTTTCAGATTCATTGTTAACATCTGTTACCTGTAATTAATTGTCACCCTTAATAAGACTGGCACTCTCTTGGCAGAGAGTCAGTCTGGAGCACTCTACACAGAAGCTGAGTGAACTGAGGTGTTTTCCTTTTGCCATCTTTCCCAGTATGAATTTGTAAAAATACCTCTCTAGAAAAAGTGCCTCCTCCACCACATCACACACCTGTTTTACCTGATGATGGTAGACCACTTTCCCCTGCTAGTTAATTTTAAAGAAAACAGGTGACAATGGTGGTTTCCTCAGTTTCACTGGTGTTACCTTCCTTTGCACTTATAAGTACATTCACTTAAAGTTTTTCTTTTTCTCTAAAGATGGCTTGAAAATTCAGAAATAGCAGAAGTATTTAACCTGAATTAAATATAGAAACTTGAATTTAGCTTTTCTTTAGATCTCTTCCCCTCTTACCTTACTCTGTACCATCTTTTAACAGAGAGAGAGAGAGAGAGAGAGAGAGAGAGAGAGAGAGAGAGAAAGAGAGAGACAGACAGAGACAGAGAGAAGGAAAGAAAGAAAGAGAAGGAGAAAGAGAGAAAGACTGGCTGGAAATTAGTGCTGAGAAACACTTCTTTTTCTAAGAGATTTATTTTTAAATAGCAAAATCAAACATGTTGCTGAAAACTTCTGATTTAATGTGTGTGATACCATTGTTTTCACTGAGAGAAAAATATGAAGCTTTCATGAATTAGTGGAAATCTTATTAAAGTTTTATGGCTTTCTTCTTAGAAGTTAAAATAATATCCAGCTGAGTGTGAGTTTTTCACTGGAGTTCTTTATTTTCCTGAGGAAGCTGGGAGTGAGATTTACCAAACCTGGCAAAATTGAGTTGTTTTGTTAGCGTTGCAGAGGGACCAGAGAAAGTGAACATGCATTATAAATGAAAAGCATTTAATAGGAGGGGAGATTAAAGAGATTTCATTATTGATGTTAGAGGAATGAGAAAGACAAGAGTAACCATATTGGACTGGATCCTTGGAGAGTGGATACTAAAATAGGATTAGCCATGTGACCATTTATCAGATAAAATAACTGCTAGAGGAATCCAGAGAAGTTTGGAACAGAGTTTAGACCACAACTCAAAGCCAGCACCGAGTGACAGAGAAGGAAGCATGACTGAAAGTCTTTTTCACTACACTTTGTCTAATGTAAGGCAGCCAAGTTATACTTAAACCAGAGGGATGTATCTGAGAAGTGCAATGTTTCTAGATCTACCAGCATTAGAACTGCCTTAGTACACCTGCCACTATCAGCTTTCTGATTGATGGGAACATGTGTTACACAAATCTTCAGACTTGGTACTCGCATATGTCAACTCATATGTCCGTACTCCACTTCTTTGTCTCTGATCTTTTACTCTTTTTCCTTTGGTGATCCTGAGCAAACAGCCAGGCCATTGGTCACTTACTGCCTAGGAATTTCTATATTACAACTTTGCCCCATATCTCCATTCACAGGCCCACTGTTAGTCATTAAATTCCCTTTCCTGTCATCTCTCTCTAATACTGAGCCTAATGGTGCTTTGCATCTCCAGGATTAAAGTGTATTTAGACCCTGCGTCCATTAGTCCTGAAAATGTTTGGTCCTCCTTTCCCCAGTGTCATCCAGTAAAAAGGTCACTTTATGTAAAGCCTGGGAATTTGTCATAGAATGAGTTTGTCATGGTGTTCCAGTGTCTCTTCTCCTGAGGAGCTGGAATGTCTTTAATCTTGGCTCCAACCTGTTAACGAAATCAAGGATCATGACTTTTTATTGTATGATCACTTTCACATTTCCTTGTTCTCCATTCTCCTCTTCTTGTTCTTTAACCTCCACTGCTTCCTTCTCTTTTTCCTCTCTCCAGTTTTTCTTTATTAAGTACTCCAAGCAACTTGTCAGTGCCTGCCTATTATGTTATTAGTGCCTCAGTACAAAGCAGATTAGCTTTCTTGGATATACCTCTAACCTTGCAGACACTTGTGTTGATTAGGAATTCCTGCATTCTGAGACTCAAGTCTTTTCTACCTGGCCTGAATTATTTCAGGGAGTCCATGATTCTCAGGGAGTCCATGATTCCCATGAATATTAATGGATGCAGATTTATGGTCTCCAATCCTAGATATTGAAACTAATCTGCAGCTTGCAGAGTCTGGCTACTACAAAACCTCTTAGTGATACTGTTGTCTGCTCACCTATGCATGCATCCCTGCTGGTTTCGGTGGAAGTGATCCTGCAGTCCTCTTGTGGAGCCTAACTTTTGCGTCTTTTGGTTTTCTTTACTGTACCTATTCAAGAATGATCACTTTTTTGGCATCTTTATTCCTTCCTTTAACTTCTGCCAAGGCAAGTGCGGCATTTCCACTTCACTTCCAGAGAGACATCGTTTCTTTTCCCCAGGCTTCTAAAAGCCACCCCAGCCAGCAAAATTTTTCCACCCTTTTGGGTCCTGTGTCCTGAGAAAGTGCCTGAAAATCAGTAAATCCCTACTTAACCAGTCTGACATTCTAGCCTCATAATCAAGAACCTCAAAGTTTAGTTGCAGTAACATTCCTCTGGTTCTGCCAGCCTGTATACATAGATATTGATGATTAATTGCAGGTCCCTAGCGGGGTTTGGCTTGGAATTTAATTGGAGTTATCGGCCCAGCAAGCGGGAGAGTGGAAGTGGAGGCAGCTCCAGAGGAGTCCCTTATTGCTCTCTGTCTGGTTGAGGAGAGATTTATTCAGCATTTTCCAGCACAGTGGAAATGTGAGCTTCCACTGAGAATGTGGCTCTTCAGGCCCAGAGTTCAGGGCTGATCACAGAGTAAACATTTGCCAAGAATTTTCTCTCCATGTTCTGCCCTTGTTCTAGAACTCCAAGTTTCTCCTATCAGGTTCTTGACCTTTACAGAGCAGACCTCCTTTGGTCGAGCACCCACATATCTCTGGAGCCCTGAAACACTGCAATTAGCTTTTCAAACATGTCTTCCACTGTCGGAAATAAAAAAGCCTTCCTATAAGCCACGACAGAGATTTTCTGGCTTCCACTCTTCGCCATTAAGGACTTTTTAATAGCTGTCAATCTCTCATTACCTTTGCACCCATCAATACACATTTTTAGTTATTAGCCAACTCAGTTCTTCATAAGTATTTTCCCCATAATTTTTAAATGTCTACCTTAATATACTTTGTAGAGAGTTAATCTCTATGATTACACTTTCCTAGCGCATCACCGATGATATCTTCAACAAATATGCTGCTATCTTGTGTCGGGGGCTACCAGGTACATGCCTCCCCCAACAAACCAAACCAAACCAAATCAAACCAAACCAAACCAAACCAAACCAAACCATTCAAACAAGCAAATTACGTAATTGCTTTTCCTTTTTGTTTTCCAAGATGGTCAACAGTTTAAGCCATACGGAAAGCTTTGTAAATTACTATGAATTATCCTTGTTTCTAGTATTTGCATGAAGACTCGATGAGTTACTTCTTTTTAAAAATTATTTATGAATTATGTAGTTACCTAATGATTAGATATCTGCACAAGCAACCAGATCATCATCAATGAGAAATTTAAATTCTGGCAACAATGAAACAAGATGGGACTGGGTTATAAAGCAAATTCTACCCTGTTGCAAACTTTCATTATCTCAAGATTCTTTAGGATGATGGTGTTTCTAGAATACCACATTGTTTCTCAGGGTGAGAAGTTGAAAGTGTAAATAAGGACCCAAAATATTTTGATCCTTTTCGGTATTTTGAAATAAGAGGAGAATGTTCAAATGAGGAGGAAAATGAGAGAGAGAAGGGGGAAAGGAAACAAGGGAAAAGTAAAAAAAAAATGACAAAAGAAGGAAAACATGGAGATGAAGCTTTGTAAATGTGTGGGGAGGAAGGGTTGAAAGGAGAATAGGTGACTGGGGAAAAAACCAAGTTATATCAGGTACAGGTGCAAATTCTCTGTGATGAAGGTGATTGTTGTGTATATCTAAAATATACAAATACAATCTAATGAAAACAAAAAGAATGATGGTGTTTCCAAAGTGATTTATTATTAGATGAACTGAACCATGTAAATCTATGCTATCTTTAAGTTCAAACCATCAGATAAGAGATACTACTAAACAACAATAACATAGTTGTAAAGCATAGCTCAGGAGGATTATAAAAGGGATCTTTAGATTTGATCCGTGTGTGTGTATGGTGTTATGCCTGTCCATTTTAATTATAAGCACTGTTTTACACAAGTTGATTAATCATAAATTGATACCCAACAAGGACTCACAATCTGATGTTCATAGAAACCAGTACTACAGTAATGGTTTTTATAAAAGGAAACAGATTTATTGCAAGATTAAGTACCAGGAAGGACAGGAACAAACAGATTCAATCAGCCTCCGTGTGATCAGTTAGTAAGGGGGAATTTATAGGAGGGAAGAAGGGAGAAGCTGCTTGTTGGTTAACTGGTGAGAAGGGAAAATTTTGGGATTCTTTTGAGTAAGTGTCTTATTCTCAAACTTCGTTAAGTCTAGGTTTCTGTTGTAAGGGGGCATATATTATGTAAAGAGGATTTTGAGCATTTGTAAAAAGTCACCGCCTAGGCATCCTGGATTCTTTCGTGCATAGCCTTCTTGACAGGCTGATTTTAAACTTTTCTGGAGTAGGTTTTAGAAGGGTTTCCTGAAAAACAATTTTAGCACTTTGTTATTATTATTATTTAAGGAGTGTGTGTCTGGGTGTTTCCATGCCTTTGCTGATTTCATTATAGTTATTGAGGAAAATTCTTATTCTAATACCACATGATTCTGCTCATTAAAAATGACCCAACGTGCCTGAAGCTTTAAGAGTAAGAAATATTTTTTCGGACAGTTAAGAGGATGAGTAACTTTCAGTATATGCACAGCTCTGAGAAAGCTGCATGCTTTGCTGGCGAATTTTAAATACTTCATCAATAATTTTTGAAAGGTTTAGTATTTTGTAAAATCAAGAAAGAAAGATAAGAAATGGAGAGGGGGTGGAGGGACAGGATGGGAAGTGGTGGAGAAAGAATTGAAATATGTAATCTATGTGTATCAATTTTCCATGACAGATATGATCATTACATACTGCAAACATGTACTAGTAAAATGAATTTTAAAAAGTTGTACATGAACACTAGAAGAAAGAAAGAAAAATAATGCGCAAAAAACTTTTTAATATTAAAAGGAACACATTGAGTGCTGATTTACCTAAACTGCCTTTTTTTTTTTTTTTAAAGATTTTGGATCAACAAGGACATGTCTGAGGGAACAATTGAATATTTCTGGGATTAAGATATTGGGCTAAACATCACAACTTTTTCAAGTCTGGTTTCCAGTGTCAGGAAAATAAGTGACATTTTCTTTGACTGTCTTCCTGTCATCTTTTTCACAGACCTCCAGCTTTCACAGTTTGCATTAAACGAAGTAGGGAGTAAAGGAGACATCAATGAAGAATACTATATTTAAAAATCTTAATTATAGTGTTCTTTCCAATCATGTATTTATAGCCTCAAACAGTAGCTAATATCTAACGTTATTGCTATCTATCCTATTCCCAGTTGACTGGAGACCTGTAAACATTTTACAATGCAGATATCAAAGGCTAATTAAGAGTATACATGGCTTATGGCTTATTCAGGTTTAAAAATAATTAAATTCAACTTTCAATAGAAAGTTGAAGGGCTGGGGATTTAGCTCAGTGGTCTAAGTGCCTACCTGGCAAGAACGAGGTTGTGAGTTCAATCCCTGGTACCACACACACACACACAAAATAATAATAATAATAAAAAAAATTAAAAAAGTTGAGATTACTGGTATACTTTAAAGAGCCTTTCTTGTTTAAATTAATGAACATTTGTTATGGCTTGTAACTAGATGTTGCCCCAAAGCCTCATAAGGTCATAGGTGGAGCTTTTCGGAAGTGGTTCTATCTAGCTTGTGCAATCCTGGGATTAAGGGTGTCTCCCTTCCACCCCCAGATGAGGGTGATACTGCCCAAAGGGTAGATTAATCTGTATGAAATATAAAGACAGGCTCGGGTGCTGCTGCTTTACTGCCTTGCTGATTGGTTATCTTCTGTTTGCCAAGAGCTATTTCTCCTCTGCGATGCCCCTCTGCCATGCCACCCTGCCTTGGGACCAGCCAATAATGGACTGAAACCTCCACAAGCTGTGAGCTAAATAAACCTTCATTTCTTTACCTTTGGATGTCTGGATTTTGTCTCAGCAATGAGAAAAAGTAACTATGGCAGTATTTCTTTGGAAATGTTTTCAAACTTAAAAAGAGTGGCATGAGTAAAAATAGTACAAAGAACACCTATGTGCTTTGTATCCGGATTTATCTATTGTTAACATTTTGCCTTTTACTCCACAATGTGCTCTTCTTTCCTAGAAAAATGCAATCAAATTTATTTGGGAAATCTGAACAACCTTGATCTCTTAGATTTAGAGAGTAGAATGCTCATTAGCAGAGGTTGGGGAGATGTTACCCGAAGGATATAAAATTTCAATTAGGAGGAAAAAGTTCAAGAGATCTATTGCACAGTATGGTGACTGTAGTTAATATAGTATATTCTTTAAAAGTGCTGAGAGTAGATATTAAACAATCTTATCACCAAAATGACAACTATGTATAATAAGACATAGGCTAGTTTAAGACATTCTGCAATGTGTATGTACTTGAAAATATTACATTGTCCACAATATATGCAATTTTTTCTGTCAATTTTAAAAGTAAAATAGCAAAAGAAACAAAAATATTATGCTTATATATATTTAATTATGTATACATATGCAATTTCAATGTGTAGAATTATAGGCAGAATGTGTACTTCCAATTTGTATAATTTTAATCTCATACATAATTATTTATATATGTACACTTGATTACTTTGTGTCTGTGCATTTGTGTGTGCATGTTACTGAGGAGTGTCTCTGGTTCTTTTTTTAATTTTTTATTTTGAAATAGCATCTCTATAAATTGCTAAGTTTCGTAGGCTGTGCTCAAACTTGCTGTTTTCTTGCCTCAGTCTTTCAAGTTGCTAAGACCACAGGTGTGTACCATTATTCACAGTTTTGATAGCTTTTTTACTTTTTGTTATAAAAAGATATTCTTAGCTTATCCTGTGCTTAACCTACCCTATCCTGGAAACAGCCTTGCTAAGGAGTGCTAACTCTTTTTAGTGGAAAATAGTCTTTGAAAAGTATGAGGTGTGCTCACTACTAGAGTGTTGTTGATTCTTATTTCTTTTGATCAATGAAACTAGGAAATATGTACAGTTGTGTAAACACACATGGCTATATCAACAAATGCATACACATATACATATGGATACATCATTCTACCAATGGCCTTGCTTTATTCTTAGCTAGAGTATCCATATAAGAAATATTCTTTAAATTCTCACTATTTATTACTTTTTCAACATTTCTCCATCATCGTTGGTTGAATAAATCTCATCCTTAAGTAGGTGATCAGGTTGTCTTTCATTTTTGCATGATCTTTGCTTTGTTCCTCTTATTTCCTCTTTGTTTTTTTGGTTTAATCTCCAACAGGTAAACCCTCCTTTGCATATTTTATTCTGTTCCAGAACTGATGCATCTTTCATGCTGGTACTTCTGATAGTATGCACTTTTAAATTCCTTTTCTGTGGTCAATTCTGTCAGTACATCTATTTTGCATATACTCTTTCTCATTATGATATTACTTTTGCTTTCCCTGAATCCTTTAATCTCCTCTACTCTCATTCATGGAAAATTGATGGTCCTCTCTTCTCACACATAACAGTTTGCAGCAGAGTCAGCTGTAGAAGAGTCATTGGAGTATTGGAGTCTATTTTCTTTTATCTGTACTTTAGTTAATTTTAAAGTTGCCTCCAACTATCCCTGGAAGTATTGGTTCCAAATAGTTTATTTGATGTCTTGGTTGATTTTGTGCAGTGTCATATTTGCGGGTATATGAAGGGTGCTGGGTTCTATTTGAAACCAGGCAACTGCAATTTTTCTCCAAACCTGAATTACCTTATAAGCAAAAGTTTTAATTTTGAGAATGTCAAGCACAGAATTGAAGTAGATATAGCTGTGACTTTAAAAATTATCAAATCTTATTTACTAGATTTTAAGGGAACAGACAGGAAAGGGGAAATAGAAAAATGTAGAGATATGATGGAAAGCATATCACCATCTTCCATTTTAGATCCTTGCCTTGGTACTCAAACTGAGATTTAAGAAAAGAAGAAGTCAAAATGAAGAATAAAAAATAATCTAAAAATAAAATAGTTGAAGTCACCTAAATTCACTGGTTACTAATTTATGAGTCAATGCACCAGGCAAATCAAATTGAGAAGAGCAGCAAGTAGCTTAGCTATAAGGGAAGTCTCACCTTTACACATTTTAGAAGACAAACTCAGCATTCTCTGAACTAATCCATTATTATTTTTAAAATTCAAGCTTTTTCATGTCCTCTGATATTCATCAGACAAGTTTTTTGCAGTAACAATGCTTATCTGTCATTATATATTTTACCTTGAGAGGTATTAATGGAGGGGGTGAACTATGGGTGTGCTTTCTATAAACCTGAAGTGCAATATATGATGCAAAGTAAAAAAATGTATAAGATTCCTATTTTGAAGGAAACTGCAGTGAAATGTACTTTCATATCTTTTGAAAAACCTAAAAAATGACAAGCATGCAGTAAAACATTTTCATAGAAATGACCACTTAGGTTTAAATATTTAAGAGTTAGAAATGTGAGCCAGCTGCTAAAGTTTCCATTTAATCTGGGGGCAGAGAACAGGAGGTCAGAAATGAAAAGGGACCAGGTGGGAGATCTAGGAAGCAGAGTGAAATGGCTTAGGGTCGGAGTGGTGGGGATGGTGCAGGAGAGTAGAAGGCTAATGGACTGGAAAAGCATTAAAGAGAAAGGGTATTGTGATTATTTCCCAAACCAGGGGTTTTAGAAAATCCATAGCATTTAACATAATAGAGCTTTCTGGGTAAATGGTTCCTTATGCAGAGCCAGGTGGAAGGGATATTCTATAAATAGTCTACCATTAGTAAATTTTGAGTGCTCAGGTCAGAGAGGATTAAAGTATAATCTGGAGGATGAAGGAATGGCTGGGAGGGGCGGAATCATAGGGTGAATGTTCTCAAACCTTACACAGAAATCACATACAGATTAGCCCCAGTGCAGACACAGGGAGGTCTCCAGTTTGAGTGCCAGGTTTAAAAACTGGTCCAGGCAAAGGGTTCTAGTGGAGCATAACGTCCCATCTGAACACACTGAGGCAGACACAGGCAGAAGTGTCAGCCTGAGTCGGAAGCCCAGTGGGTGGGCTTGCAGATCTGCACGGGAGAAGACCCGCATGCAGCTGGGGTTGCTCAGCAGATCCATCTACTGTTAGCTTCAACTCCATCCTCTCAGCAGCCTGTTACGCTAAGCGCTGCCCCACTGTCTTCTTGCTTGCAGTACTGCAAGTAAGATGTCTGAAGACAATGTCATTTTCTTTTCTTTTGCATGAGTTATAGTATGATATATCTATGAATGTATACTTTGTGCACAATTCAGTGTAAAATTTAGTAAAATCTTTTACGCCGTGAATTTAGAGTGTACCCAAACCATTGACGTTATTGTCTACTGTGATGTAATTCATGAGTCCCCATCATTTATATCTTTTCAGTGCTCTTACTATTCTACTATTCTTTGTCCTCATTATTCTCTTGTCTCTTTTGTCTCCATTTTGAAATGTACCTCTCCTATCTTACCTTCCACTGTTAATTTTCTTTTTAAATTCCTCTCCTATTTTACCTTCCACTATTAATTTTCTTTTTAATTTTTCTATTTTATACATTCATGCTTGCAGTACATAATAATTGCATTCCTCATGGGAATTAGTACATGAATATAACACATCCCAATTATTTTTTCTCTTCCCCTTCTCCATCTCTTGGTCCCTTTCCATTTTCAAAATATCTATTTCCCTATTTCTTATTATCTCTCTTTTATTCTACTCCTTTTATATTTTTGGTTTCTCATGTAAGAGAAACTAATGCTATAATTAAGCTATGTATCTTATTTGTTTCATTTAACATTATGGTCTCAGGTGCATCTATTTTCCTACGAAGGACTCAAATTTATCCTTTATGGTAGAATAGTACTCCACTGTGTATAATTTAGTTTTCAATAGTGTCATTTGTAATAATTTTTTTTTGTCTTTTTCAAACAGCGTCTCTCTATGCAGTTCAGGCTGGCCTCAGGCTCACTTTGTAGCCCAGACTGGTCTCAAACTTGCAAACAATTCTCCTGCTTCAGCCTCCCAAGTGCTGGGATAACAGGAGTGTGCTACCATGCCCGGCTCCAATAAATTGTTAATGATGAAAGATAGTAACTCTGTTAGTGAATGTTAGTGTGCTGCAGTTTAATTTTCATAAATCCTGTTACTATTTTAAATTTAGGCTATCAGTTGTCTATTATATGTGTTTGGTCCATTCTGACTGACATTCTCAGAGGTTGAGGCAGATAATTAGTTCTCTGTTGTTAGCTCATAACAGCTCAAGGATAACAGCTGGAGTGTTGAGACTGCAGCCTGCCTTTGGGATATTTACAGCTGCCTATTCTCCCCTATAGCTTGGTCTCAGGTGTAAAGGCATGCATGTTGAGAAAGACTACCGACACCATTTCTTAAGCTTTCAAATTTTCAAGGTTGTTGAAAAATTGGCCTAAATATTTTAGTTCGTCTAGGCATTTTGGAGTCCCGGATCTATACTCAATCTATTTGATCTATACTCAAATATAGATCTAATATCAAATGGCACCCTACCTCTTTCTTCTAGAGGGATCCTCACTACACACCTCTGAGTCTTCCAGGGTCTTCCCAGGATATGTTACTTTCTAGCTTGTACACCAGGCTCCTGAATAATGTCTCTAGGTTCTTGTTAGCCCACTATGAAGAAAAACCTGCATCAGTTATCTGTAATATTTCCTTAGAATACTCTTACCTGATAGATATGGGACACCCAGTTATATTTGCATTGTAGGTAATAAATGAATAGTTTTGCTGTAAGCATATCTAAGATAATATGTATTACATATTAGTTACTATATGGACATAATTTGTTTTAAGATAGTATCCATTGATTCTCTGAAATTCAAATTTAACTAAGCATTCAATATTTTGATTTGCTAAATCTGAGCTCTTTTCCACAGAACTTAGCCTGTAGGGTCACACAGAAGGGTAAAGGAGGAGACGCAGCAAAGCTGATGTTAAAAGATGAGAAGAAAGACGTATGGTTTTGTCACCATATAACAAATCTCTTTTTCTGCAGTCTTCGACCTCCCTTTTCATGTTTCCCATTACACGTATTCTATACAACAAACAAGACCTTATGAGCTGACATAGGAAACAAAACAAATGAACAACCAAGCAAGCAAAGCAACAGCGAACCCAGGGTAAAAACTTTCTCAGTGTCATATGTGTCTGTGTACAAAGATAGTTTAAACATTTTGTTTTATTTTCTGATCAGTGTTTTTATTTTTCTGTGTTAACTCATAAAGCAAAATCTAGCTATAAGCTGTTTTTAAGAGAACATATTTCAAGTAAATAATTAAAGACAATAATTAAAATCATACTAGAAAATGAAATAATATTAGAAAAGTGAGTAGTCATGGGAAAAATCACTATCTCACTACTAGATTGCCAGCTAGGCTTGGTGGTGCACATGTATAATCTCAGCATTCTGGATGGGAGGAAGTGGGATCGCTATGAATTTGAAGTCAGCCTGGGCTGCAAGGTGAGATCCTATCTCAAAAACTTACTAACTAACTAACTAACTAACTTAGTCACCTAATAAGAAAGAGAAAAGCATAGTGCAATAATAAAAAGCACTGTTAGGGCATTTTGGCCATAAATTTGCACAACACAAATGCAATAGTTTAAAATCAAAAGATAAGAAATAAAATAATTGGTTAGACATATATCCTAAGAGTTATAATGATTTTGCTGAAAGGGTCATAGAATGTGAATTGTTGTCTTATGTTACTATAGAAATATAAAGTATGGCAGGTATTTGGAAAAGCAGTTGGGCAGCATTTATTAAAATTAATATTTCAAAAATCTGTTGATAGGGCAACCTCATTAGTAGAAATTCTTTCCACTGAAAGCAAAGTGTTAATGAACATATTGGAATTCCTGAATTGCACACTTATTAAATATAGTATACAGCTAATAATTCCTGGAGTTATAGGAAGTAGTTGCTAAAAGAAAAATGAAGACAAAAAATCATATAATTTCAATTCATATTTATTTATTTTCTATAAGTGTGTAAATTTATATCAAAGTATGCATAAGATTCATTTTACACTAATGCATATTAGGGACTATTGAAGTTGAAAAAGAAAAATTAGCAATGGTGGCAGTGTATAAAGGGGAAAAAAGTACTATCACAAAATAAAAATATTTATGACATGATTACATATATGAATTTATGTAAAAATATGTATTGTTTTATATGTAAATCAATGAGATTAATGGACTAATTAACAGAAATATTTGAATTCCTGCCCAATTATCTAATATTTTATGGGTACATTACAGTAAAAGATTTGCTATGACTTTTGACTTCAACATTTATCTTTTCTTTAGTTCTCTTTTTATGATTTCTATTTGTCTATGACTACAGTGAAAGTTGACATCCTCAAAATTCTGAGTCAGAAGTAGGCACATATTTATCAGCCCTGAGTCTGCACACGAGGCTTGGTAGCCTGTTTCTCTTTTGCTCCTGTCCTTTGCAGGGAGAGTAAAACACCTGATCTCAAATATATTTTGTAGGGTTTTGAATTGGTTTTTCATAGAAACTACAGACTCGGTAGTCACAGGAATGGTTCTGAAAAGAAATTTATATGTGTACACTGGCAGAGTCCATAGAAAAGAGGACAGAAGGATCTCTAGCTGATATTCCCTTTCTACCTGGATCTTTCCTTGGGAAGAAGTGACTAGAGGTCTGACACCTAACCCAGACAGATTGCCAAGGGTAGTTGGTACCTAGAAGACCTCCTCTGCATGATGACAACCCTTGCTTGCTGTGCCCATCCTCCCCTATAGAAAAAGGAGTATACACATTTGCTAATAAGGGTGAGCAGGTGGGTAGTCACACACTCATGACCTTCCTCCTTGCTGTGATTTTTACCCTTTTGCACATTAATAAATTCAAATGTCTTCCCTCCTATTTAATCTTTGTCATTTTATTACAGTGAAACCTCAGTATGCAAAGAGGAATTTTTCTTTACTTCTACACCTCCTTCCCATGCGTTTCCTGCAGAGCTGTGTGCAGGTGTTCTGGAAACTCAGAGCGCTCTATCACCCAATCCCACTTTTGAAGGATCTCACAATACGGTTGGAGGCAGAAGGCAGGTGTGCAGTTAAATGCTGAACCTTTTGAAAAACAAGTGCAGCTATTGGCATAAACCAGGACATAATTAAGAAATGCAGTGCAATCTAGTAACAATTTAAATAATTCTGTTCGTAGGAGTGAGAATTTGCCATGAATTTGAGTAAACAGGAGATGATTCTTTGATGCCATTAGGATAAGGTATGGTTTTCTGAAACCCGTGTGTGGGATTGAAGATAGAGTGGTCTTTGTAAGCGTATCTTCAGAAAAACAAAAAACAAACAAACAAAACAAAACAAAAAAAACTCCTTGGAAAGAAATGAAGAAAGAACAAAAAGAAAAATAGAGTATCCTATCTTTGGGGAAAGTGTCATTCATTGAGCTTTAATGAGAAAGTATTTTGTGAAAAGGACAACTCTTTGCTAATTAAACCTACATCTCTTTGCTGCTTATTGTAGTGTGGCGGGAGAACAGACCTATTGAGTATGAAAATTCCTTAAGCAGAATAATAACTAATAATCTCTGGATTATCACTATGTTCCACTCACTGCTGTAAGTAACTTTTTCATCTTTCCAACACTCCTGTGAGATTGATATTATTATCTGTATTTAGAGGAGAGGTAACTGAGGCTAATTCCTGTGTGGAGTCACATTGTGATGGGAGCAGAGCTATGCTTGAAACCTGGACTCATAACCACTCTGTGGTCACCTCTAATGATGATCACATTACAGGGAAGTGTTAGAGTGGTTTTTCCACTGGATGTGGAAACAGCTTCATTACATGAGGATGCACATTGTGTGATATTCATCAAAATAAGATTTGACCACCCACATCAATTTTCTACTGCATCAGGGAAATTCCTTCAGGGCCAGTAGTAATTAGTAAAAGGAATCCTTATATGCCTTAGGTATGTAGTATGATGAAAATGTTCAAGCATGTACAGCGTATACGTTAGTATTTGCTCTAAAGTTTAGACAGCTATCACCTCTTGAGAAACTTCATATTGAATTTAAAGCCAATGAGTAACTAGCATTTCATGAGGTAATAAATCTTATGTACAGCTCAGCTTCCAATCTTGTCTACAAATGCTATAATTCCATTAAAATAAGATCTTTGACATTTGTTTAATTAAATGACATCTTTCTGCTTTGACTCCAGAAATATCTAAATTCCAATCTCCCACCACCCACCTTAATATTCACTTGGTGTAATAGTGCATTTTTATTTGCTCCATGATTCTTTTCAATCCGTGGATAACATATACTGATCAATACGTTTTACGAAAATTAAAAATGTGAGTGTGCCTTAATTCTGCTTCGGGAAAGGAAAGTGAATGCGGTATAGAATAGGAGACTGATTTGGAGGATTTTTAAGGCAGCATCACTCCAAAATTATTTTGCTGTGTACATATACACACACATGCACGCAAGCAAGCACATGGATGTTTTATATTTTGGAATCTGTACTGAGTTCTCTACATGTAGAAAATAAATCATTCTCATGGAAATATTATTAACATCCCTAATATAATATCCATTTGTGTAAGTATAACCTTCAGGGAGCATTGGTCAGACATTTGTTCCAATGACATTACCCACAACGTCTTGAAATTCCCTTTAGCATGACAAAACTTGAGGGTTCTTTTTTTTTCCCCTGACTATAGACTTCCCTTTCCTTAGAGAATTTGCTTTAGAAAATTTGTAAATTCTTTATCTGTTCCTTTGAGATGTGAATCTTCTACAGTGCAGGAAAGTTTGTCAAGGACCTTGGGGCCATCCCTTTGAAATGTAATCATGGAGAAAGATAAAGACCTTCTTTCCATTCTCTGTGAGAGGGTAAGAGCCAAACTTCCACAAGTGCCAATTAGCAGACACAGATGGCCTAATCACATTGGCCAGTTTCCCTTTCTCCCCTGATTCCCTGCAGTACTTTTCCAGTAGCTCTCCCTAGTGCTTAGAAATTCTCTCAACTTTTGTTTCAGTTAGACTCGAGTTTATTCTCTCCTTTATTGCAGTCTTCCGGAGTAAAATCCCTCTTGCTGTTTTACTGGATAGCTGCAGTTTTTCTTTTACCAGTTATTTCCATGGAAAATGGGGCAGGTGACCAGTAGGCCACTTTCTAAAAAGGGGAAGAGGGCATTAACACATAATCCCATATCTACTCAGCTACAATGTTTATAAGTGCTATGTAAGCAAAGCACAAAGTGCTATAAGAGTTCTAACACTTCCAGGAATACTTTTTGGTGAAAAAAGGAATCTCATTTAAGTTCCATTTGGTGTCCAAATTGGGATGTAGTTAGAATGATGAGGAAAAGACAATGTATATGACTTCCAGTTTGAAAGAACAAATCATCCTACCAGATAGCTTTGATCATATGCAGGTGACAGAGATAAAAGAGACTAAAAGATGAGTAATCGCAGACTCATCCATGCTTTAAAAGGGAGAAAAGCATCAACGTGTGTGGGAAGCCCAAACTGAGTTTCTTGGCTGCTGTTGGTGGGGAAAGTTAGTGGAGGAAGAAAGAAGCCCATTGGCTTTCTTTGTTTGGTTTTCACTTTAAAAGCAAAGTTAGGGTAAAGGAGGAAAAGACTTTACCTGCCCGTGTGTTGGAAAAAGGGGCAGTCAGACAAATCATGAGTAGACTGAGATGGGGATAGGAGAACGGTGATTTTAATGATAGAGAAAGGAAATTTATAGGAAACAGGTTGGGGGGTTATGGACACATACGTGCATGTGAGTGTGAAGAGAGAAATGATTTCTACATTTTGCCATGAATTATCACCAGTCACTTCCACCAGTGGTTATCACCAGTAGTTTCTGTAATTTCAGTAAGTATTTAAGTCATTTTTTCGCTCATTTTGTTGGCTGATGTCTACTGGAATGGCACATCCATGCAGGGACAGAATCAGAAGGTCAGGAATGTCACAGGGCTTCCTCAGGAACTGAAAAGCAGTTGGTGCCCACGTGACTAAAGGGAAGTGAGGGAGGCGGAGGGCAGCATGGAATGAGACCAAGCACGTGGAGAAGTTAGGGAAAGGCGCAACCTGAGTGGACCCAACTTGAAAGCAGCAGAATGGAATTAAATATTAGGCCTATATAATACTAAAACATATGCTGCAAGCAATTGCAGAACACTAAAAAAAAGAGGGGAAACTATTTTACTCCCTAAAATCGAGAGCTTCTCTCATTTAGACTGCTCAGATAAATATCTTTTGAATACAGAGTAAGGATAAAGCGTGATTATTTGATTGATGCATATTGTTTTATGTTTGCTTCATGTTTTAAGAATAAAATTTTTGTTTTAAGTGTAAAGATTGTAAAATTCAGGAAAAAAAGACCCCTATGTTTATCCCATGCTGTGTTTCCAATGAGCGGCACAGTACCTGTTGTGTGGAAGGCAGTGAGTGTTTATAAAAAGGAATAGGTGAACACATTACATGCTAATAAATCTGCTCCCCACATATAGTTTCTTTTTCTCTCTCAAGTTTAATTAATCTAATAAAAGAAATGAAAATATATTTTAATTTACAAAATAAGGATTTCTTCTATGGGGCAATTTGAATTTAGAAACCAGAAAATGTCAATACTGTAAAGCATTCCTTCGCTGTATATTTCAAGATGTTCAAAAGTGCTCTAGTAAATTCTTACCGAGATATCCAATTAGCTTTGGCTAATCTCAGCACACATTCTTTATATCTTTTAAAAATGACCTGTCTCAGAGAATGTTAAGGGGTGCAATAATGTGAGGCTGTATGGATCAGGGGTTTGCTTTTGTATAATAGATGAGATGTTCACACCATGTCCAGGAAGCTCCAAAGACATGTTATATGTTAACTAAACATGCATAAAATGTTATGTAGATGTGAAGCAGTTTGCTATCTGGAAAATGAATAGTTCTGATAAAACACTAAGTAACACCAGGTATTGACCAAGTAAGTGCAAGAGAAGAGTGAATACTTCCAAGATCACTGTGAAGCCTCATTACATTCTTAGTGATTGTGAGGTGATTATTATTACTGGATAATTATTTATAAACATTAACATTATTGCTCATTATTATTCTGAGTCTTTTAAAATGTTCTGATGTTGCCAACATTGGCAGCATTTGAAATTTTACCCATATAAGAAAAGGTTGAGAGCAAATACATTAATGGCTTTTCTTTACAAGTAAATAAATTATGACACATTTCATAATAAGAAATACAGTTATTAAAAATGAAAGTAATACGAGAGAAATGGAATTATGTATTCAAAATGTCCACTTCTCACTTCCACATTGTCTTATAGAGGGTTTATTTTTCTCTCCTTTTAGTGAGCCAAGTTCAAATTCTTGAGCTTTCTAGAACAAAGGGGACATTTCACCCTTTCTTGAATATTTTCTACTCTGAAGAGAAGGCAGTGGGGCTCACAGGCAGTGACTGAGTTGCACTGTCCTTCGAAGGACAGACCCACACCCCTCTGCCTTGTGCATGCACACACCCATACTCCCTAATCAACACACCACCTCCAAGAGGCACTCAGGTCTAGGCCTCAGAGTCTTCCACTAAGGGAAGGGTTCTCCCCAATGAACATGCAGGAAGAGCATTTTTCAATGAGAGTTGAATACATAAAAACCTCTGTTTTTTCACTTTAGGTCAATAGCTGCTTTAATAAAGTGTAATTCACATATTCAGGTAGATTCACAAAGCAAAGTGAAAAAATATCCCTTAGGAAGCTTTTTTCCATTATATTTAAAATTCATATTCATGAGAAAAAGTATTTCTGAGACCAAGGATATAATTTTGTTTCTTTACTTCCTGGCTTTAGTCAAACTAATTGATATTAACCTCTAAAATATGTAAACAAAAAACCTTAAGAAGTTTCTCACCTCCATTAGAAAGTGAGATGACTTGAAAGTGACGTGTTATTCTTTAATTAGTATGTTAAGCACTGTGCTAGGTATTGTGAGTACAAAGTAAATGGGTCATCCCAAACCCTTAGATACTATGGAAAAATACACTTAAAATCATGTATTTTGTATAAATATAATGAATATAAATTTGCTGTCTTTAAATTTTTTTTAATGTTTCAGCATGTACTAGTAATAAAGATTTCTCTGGAATACATGCAACCTATACTGTAATTTTTTTGACCATGACCTCCACAGGGTTAAAATCACTTATTGTAATACAGTATCTCATGTCTGACTTCTTAGGTTAAATAACCTCACTGTGTTCATTTTAGAGATGTTTTAGCAGCAGATCACAATGATTAAAAATTGTGTATTCTTGGCCCATTCTTCCTTTACTATTTCCATTCAATCCTCAGTCCATAAAATACAGTCAGTTGAGTTAGAAACTTACTTCTTCATCGGTGCCATGAAGCCTCCACAGTACAATAACTTTTTCTGAGAAAATATTGAGCCTTGCTGGGCCAGTGACTTGAATATTGTCATGTAGATTTTGAACACTTTCTGTGGGTCAGTGATATTTTGGTTCATAACTTAGTTTGCTCCAAGATTCTAGAAAGATAGCTGCATTTGTGCTCCTGAGGGAAAGAAAACCAGTGTCGTGCTCCTCATCCAATTCAGAATTCACAAACAAAAGCAAAATTTTCCCAAATACTTTTGTTTGTGAGCCAAATTCTTCTCACACAACAGTGTTCCTGAACCAAGGTACCACTGTATTTTAACTTTTCCATAGTTAAACAAAATAGGACTAAATGAATTAAAGGAGAAAGAAAAAAATTAGCATTTGAGGAGCCTTATACTGGTATTTGACCTTTAATAAAACATTAACATTTATAGTTGGATTTTTTAACTTCGATTTTATTTGCTTAAGGTTTTTTACAGAATCATTAAAATTAGTGATTTGTTTCCTATTTCGTTACCAAAATTAATTTTAAAATTCTGACACCTTTGACTACTTTCCATACCAGTAGCTGCCTTTAGCGCATCAGTTTAAGTTCCATGATACAAATATTTATTCTAAAAGTATGAGATTTGTTAAACATTTGTAGAAGTATACAGAACAAAACTTTTTTTTTTCCTCTCTGAATCCTAATTCACTTAAACGGAAATGTTTTAATGATGTGCTTTAATTTTGCATATCAATTTATTATCCAAGTACCAGAGGGTGTTTGAAAGATGATCTTGGTGAAATAATGACAGGATTCTTCTTTTAACAAAAGTCTAGATGCCTGGGCTTTGAAAGCAAACCAAGTGAACTAACTAGAAGTGTGACTTCAGGTCAGAACTTCCCTGATCCTTGGCACCCTCCTGATGAAACCGAGGTGATAATGGGCTGCCCACAGAGGTAATGAGGTAGTGATAAGGGACATATGGGCCAGCCACAGAGCAGTTTACATTGTCTCTGATCATGATGTGATCATATCAACTACACTGAGATATTTTTGAGAGTAAGAGTGATGCTATAATGATTTACGTTGTCACATTTTTGTGATATTAATTTGTCAGCACAGGTCATTACACAAATGGACCTATTAGAAAACAATTTAAATGTAACTCTAAAATTTAAAACTTAATATGTATGTTCTCAAGCATTGAGGCAACATTAACCTTCATAAAGTGGATGTTTGAACATTTTAAAACAATAGAAATAAAAAGTGTTTCTTGGTATATCTTCACATACTTTAATTTGTTCCTTAGTTTTTTTATGTGCCCAATACTGTCACATAAATATTTATGAAGACATGTTTTCAATGTGATCTGAGTATTTTCTCATAAAATTGCTGTGATCTTCAAAGTCATGTGTAATATTTAATGTATTTAAATTGTTTGCAAATTAAATTAAGTATTCTGACATGACAAGGTAGTCCAACAATAAAATATTTAGCTCCTATTATTGTAACATGTGGATTATAACTGTGCTTGATTTGATAGTTTTTCCTTATTTCTTTGTTCAGTAAGGTAGTTTTATTAAATAAATATATAGAATTTCTCTCACAAACACACACTCATACAGAATGGGGGCAGGTGATAGAGTAATTTGCCAGTAAAAATATACCCATTTGCTATGCAATGAATATAAATGTATTAACTCACTTGATGTTTAAAACATCCCTGTGCAGTAGTTATTATTTTTACTTTTCATAGGGAAATAGGAACCTCGAGGTAATCACTTTTACTGCATCACAAGAGCAAAGAACAAATATCAGAGCTAGAAGTTAAAGCATTTGTTTGACTGCAGTGTTCCACTTGGCATATGCTCTAATTCACAGGAATTAATTTCTAGTTGCATTTTATTTAACAACATTTAATGAATTAGTTACATACTTTAAGCCAATAATTTTGGAATTTTGGAGATATGTTTGAACAAAACATGTCCTTAGAGGACTCAAAGAAGTGAAGGATCTCAAATTTTAGAAAATGACAAGTCCAGTGATCATCAATAAATACTGCTATCTGATCCTATCTATATTCCAAAACCAGGAATCAAATCCTAAAATAGTCTGAGGTAGTTTGAACCAACAGAATTGCCATGTAGAAGGAAAATTCCCCATTTCAAGCCCCAATGATCCCTTTTAAATTAAGACATAAATGGATCTGTACCATTATTATATATGGCTATAAACTCAAAATCACCTTTTATTTCTTCCTTGGAAAATTAATGTGTTTAAATGTCAAAAAAGGCTAGGTCTGTAAATTTACTGTCTTTTTATGGAAAATGTCAGCTAGTGCATATCAATTTTCCGGGGAACAAAAAAGAGACAAATCTCTCTTTCATGAGTGTGTGCGTGTTATGAAAGTCAGACATCAGAGCTTAGACCAAAACTGAACTTAAAATCCTGTAGCTTTCTCTGGTTGGTCCCAAGTGTTTGGGTCTGGGACTGTCCTTGGTCCTGCAAACTCCTTAGTTCTGTGAATATCTGTGCTAGGAAGTTTCAGAAAGTTTTATTTCACATATTAGTAGTCTTTCTCCAGGTTTTGGATATTGCTAGAGCAGGTAGTGAAAGGACAAGGATCAGTGAAAATTTAAAATTAATTCATTTGACTTCTCCCTGATCCCCAAAAGGTTGAAAAGCCCAAGAGAATAGTTCTGAGGCAGCCCCACAGATTCTGAGGAAGAAGGGAATCACCACAGGTCATGGAAGACAGTATTCTCCCTGGACAACTTTTCTTTCACTGATTGTTGCCAAAATAATTAGCCTTAAGGGTTTTGCGCATAAAAGCCATAAAAACGTTCATTCCGCAGTGTCCCGACTGCTTTCTTCATTAACTTCCTGGCATCTCAACACCTTTAATCATACAATCTTGATATCAGGGTATTAAGTTGAGAAACAAATTGGGAAAGACTTTCCTAAGTGGGTGGCAATGTTGAATTAATTTTGAAATAAATTCTACTGTCCTAAAACAGTTTAGTGATAGCATTGTGAAAGACTTAAATTAATATGGCATTGCAAAACAATTTGTTCCTTCAAGTCAATATTGTTAATAAAAATGCCAAACATTGTTGATGGTTTATAATTATGTATCTTAAATCATATTTTCTAATCTATGTGTATATATCACACTGTTCCCAGGTCTACGAGGATATGATCAAGCACCCCATATTTCTCTGATTGTGGGACAATGAGCTCTTTACATACCATATTTTTCTTCATGTAATTTGTTTTTAATTAATATCAAAAAGTAGATAACAGTTTGCAAAATTCAAAGAATGCTAAATAATATAAGAAAGCATATAAAATAAATCCTAGGAAAAATGATCATGGAAAACATACTTCAGTATATTCATTTATATAATTACTCCCCCTAAAATTAGGCTTTTTTTTTAAGAAAGTAGGATAAACTGTATCTAATTATAATCTATGCACTCTGTGGAAATGAACAAAGGGCATTTTCTCAGGCTTTTCTGAATCTCAAAAACTCTGAAAAATTGAAAAATGTCTTACGAAGTTTCATGAAAATCTAAACATGACCTGAAACATCATTATACAACATGTTTACTAAC
Source organism: Dasyprocta punctata (assembly GCA_004363535.1). NCBI lineage: Eukaryota > Metazoa > Chordata > Mammalia > Rodentia > Dasyproctidae > Dasyprocta > Dasyprocta punctata. Next base: position 53,317 of record RJWM01012610.1, read on the forward strand.
TCTATGATTATTATGCAAAATAAATAAATAAATAAAATCCAAAGAGAGATTTTTCCTTTACCTCCTTCCATCTTTAGTGTAAAATTAGGTTTCTATAGTATCTGTGTTTTAACTTAGCAGGTCAATCAATTACTAGAAATTACCTTTGCACTGTTTGAAAATGCCTTCATTGCCTTCATTTATAAGTTTTGGTTTGCTGCATATATGCTGTGTTCTGGCTTCATCGGTTTGTTTATCCATGTACTTGCTTTACTGTCTTTTTCTACTGTATAATGAGCATCCTCTCCCAGCAATGGGAGAAAGCAAAAGTGTGGCTATTTACTTCTGTGGATCTTGTTCCTAGCTCTAAGGCTCTAGGAAGTCACTGGGATGTGTAACAAAGTACGTGACTAACGTTTGTTATGGGAGAGGGGACAGGGAATTTTGTTTCCAAAGTTGAATTTTCTCACTCAAAAAAAGATAACCTGAAAATTATCAATTTATGCCTCAGTTACATGTGAAGCAGTCTCCCAATAAAATAATGGGCCAGTTTATAATGGGCAAAGGTCGATCTTTTATGATCTCATAGTTCATCTTTCATTAATTAAATATATGAAAGCAATAGAGGTCTGTTTGGATATGAGGTTACATAAGGATATGAGATTTAGCTTCTCTTAGCTGTTTTTGGGGATATATTAACCTCACCTAACCTCTTTTGCCAGAAATTGCTAATTATATAGTTAGAATTTATGATTTATTCCCAAGAAAATAGAGAGCTGCTTGTTTTCTTAATGTTATCATGATTAGTTAACATATTATAACTCACACCTATAGGAAATATTTTGGATGAAATTAAAAATAAATATTCTGGTAATACATTAGAAAGCTTTGCTGATTCTTTTTGTGGGCTTCATTCATATCACTTATGGTATTTTTATCCTGTGGACAAAAGCTGAGCTCCTCAGCTGATGGCAGCTTAAAACCAAGCACCACAGCTGGCTAGCCTGCACCTCAGTTTTCTTGCTATATGATTTAAAAAATTAACCTTTTCTTTGTTGAAGACACTGTTAACTTATTTGGGAAACACAGTGGATGCAGTCAAATGGTGTTTAAAATACGTGAATATTTAAATTTAAAAAATGTTTACTGTAAGTAAAACATTGCCATGAATCCCTCTCAAAATCCTCCCCCACCCATCAAATACACTTATCCCATCCTTCTTGCCAGTTTCTAAAACAGTTCCATAAATCCTCCTTCTGAGTGTCTTTAGGAGATGTCATAAATGAACAGTGATTGCTGCTGCTGCTGAGTGGCCTCCAGTGGAAATGCAGGCTCATAAAACATCACAGTGTGTCCTCATCCACTTTATTCACCAGATTGGGCAGTGTGAATTCTGTGTCTTTTTCAAAGTCAAAGTGACCAGGACAGGTAAGTGTTTTGAGTCAGCTCAGGAAATTAAGGCAACCATGACAGTGCAACTTAATACACTCCTGAAAGAGGTTGTACTGGATGATATACTATGTCCCCCCAAGTCCTCATATACTTTTGATGGGACTGAGTTATTGGTTTGTTATTGGTTTGTTGTCTGGCGCGGGGATTGGCGATGTGAGTGCTGCACCCGCCCAAGGGTGGAGCTGACATACAGTGTAAATGAGGTAGGTCTTCCTCTTGCACGCTTCTGTCCTCTCTCTCGCCAGCATGCTTGTTGCTTGCAGCCGCCATGAACGGCAGTCTCGTCATGCCATGCCACCTTGAAGCCAACTAAGTATGGACTGAAACTCCCGAGAAACTGTAAGAAATAAACCTTTCCTTCCCTAATCTTGGGCATCAGGTATTTTGTCTCTGCAATGAGCGAAAAGTAACTAAGACAGAGGTCTTCTAGAACTAGTCTTAGGGTTCTAGAAAGAGAACATGCATATCTTATCATTTTGGCCACATTTTATGATCCCATAAAGTGACAAGAACAATGGGATATGTATGTTTGAAGCAAGAGGGAGTATTTTGAGGGGAGATCAATGGCAATATGTCTTTTGCTTTTAATGATTTTTGAAACTTTGAACATTCATTGTATATTTCAATCTTATCTTACACTTTTCTACTGGTATTGTGAGAATTAGATAAAAATAGACATTATCTATCCCCAAACATTGCTAGAGCAGTTTGCATCAATTAGATATTAATTATTGTCTTCTCTTCATTGTTTTGATGAGTTATTAAGCTTCCACACAAAATTTTAGAGGTGTGATAGTCAGTTTTTAAACTGCTTCTACATAGGCTCAAATTTATTGACCAGGCATTGGGGATATAAAGTTCCATGCTGTCTTCTCACAATTGGGGTTCCAATTCTCCAGAAACTAGGTCTAGGGAAACTAAATATAAATAAAATTTTACAACATAATATAAACTGCTGTTGTGTCTTTGAGGAGTGGTTCCTGTGAGAGACATCTGTGCCGCTAATAAGCATTGGTAAGCAGATGGGGCTAGAATTCAGGGAGCAGAAGCAAAAATGAGAGGAACAGAAACTCAGTTGAGGAGCCAAATGGAATTCAGAATTAAGGGGCAATACGATGAAGTGGGGCAATATTCTTGTCTACAACTTGAGATTTTATCCTGCAGGCTCTGGCATATCTTAGCAGAATGTTAAATCAGTAATTGTAATTATCTGAGCAAAATATCAGAGCAGAGGTGTGGTTAATAGAGAAGAAAACCACAGTCAAAAACCCAGTTAAGATACAGTCATGATAGTCACACTGAACGAATGGGAAAGTGGGATAGGACAAAAAATAAAGGAGACAACAATACACTATTTCTTCAGCACTTGTGTATCTGTGAGAGTTTGGTAGAGGCTGGGAGTC
>RJWM01012611.1:0-49287 GCA_004363535.1 Dasyprocta punctata
AAACTGCACACCCCCATGTACTTCTTCCTCAGCCACCTGGCCTTTGTAGATCTCTGTTATGCCACCACGGTCACTCCTCAGATGCTGGTGAATTTCTTATCCAAGAGGAAAACCATTTCCTTCATCGGCTGCTTTATCCAATTCCACCTTTTCATTGAGCTGGGGATCACGGATTATTACATGCTCACGGTGATGGCTTACGACCGCTACGTGGCCATCTGCCAGCCCCTGCTGTACAGCAGCAAAATGTCCAGGTGCGTCTGTCTGTCCCTTGTTGCAGTTCCTTACCTTTATGGCTTTGCAAATGGCTTGGTGCAGACCACCCTGATGCTTCGTCTGACCTTCTGTGGACCCAACGAGATCAATCACTTCTACTGTGCTGACCCCCCGCTCTTGGTCCTGGCCTGCTCGGACACATATGTCAAAGAGACCGCGATGTTTGTGGTGGCTGGGTCCAACCTCAGCTGCTCTCTCAGCATCATCCTGGTCTCCTACGTGTTCATCTCCGCGGCCATCCTGCGCATGCGCTCTGCCGAGGGCAGGCGCAAGGCCTTCTCCACCTGTGGTTCTCACCTGACAGCTGTCACCATCTTTTATGGGTCACTGTTCTTCATGTATCTGAGGCCTCCTTCTGAGTCATCTGTGGAACAGGGTAAAATTGTAGCTGTGTTTTATATCTTTGTGAGTCCCCTTCTAAACCCTCTGATCTACAGCCTGAGGAACAAAGATGTTAAAGTAGCCATAAAGAAAGTGATCCAAAAGGAATGGTTGACTAAATAAGGTACACATGGCCCCAAATGTACCCAACGTCCATTTCATCCAAGCATTAAATGAGTATTGCAAACCAACACATCTCTTTTTTCTCTTGAAATATTTGTGATCTTTCACAACACATATATGAGATTTACAAGTCTGTGTAGTCATATAGGGCACACTTAGTGCTGACAGTTATGTCGTTGACTATGTTCAAAACACCCCACCAATTCAAAGGCAAGAACAGAAGTCATTATTGCTCTATAGAGCCAATAAATAACGCACCCTCATCCATAGTACATAAACTGGTACTAAATTATGTTGTAATGGCAATAATGATAATTAGGTATGTGAAGTACTCCAGAAGTCTGTCAATATTGATGGGTGATTTTTTTCTTCCTTTATTCAAACTATATAGCAATGAAACTCTTTTAGGTGCATTATCCCAAAATACATCATTCACCATCATTCAAATGATACTTGTGACCCGGTTATTCTCTCCTTCATATGCTATTTGATGAAAATGCCAGCTTTCCCATACAAGGCTATTTTGTTTGTTTGTTATCAGTATGGCTTTCCTGTCAGTATGCTACAACTCCTCCACTCATTCATTGCCATTTCCTGTATTGTTAGATAAATAGAATAAATTTGATGTTTTCATCATACATATGTATGGAGATTTATGAATCTGTGAAATTTATTACTAAATAAATTTTCTTCTAACTAAAGTTTTTAATGAATATTTGGCAGGAGCATGGCTTCATGACTAAGTGCTTCATAATCTTGGACATTACCATAATACTGCCATACAGTGTTTACCCATTTCAAAAATATTATTAGACAGAAAAGCATATTCAAAACCACACTGAAACTATGTGTAGGAATTCTGCTGATCTTGACAAGTGCTTTTATTTTTAACTGGTGCATAAATATTTGTCTATTTTTTCCTCATCTGTTTGGAAAAACTATGGTACTTAAATAACTTGAATTATTATAGTACTTAGGTCATTACACGAAGACATAATTGCAAAGTATTTGAACACGTGAACTCTGACTTTCCTTTAAAGAGTAGCTTTGAACTTAGAGGTGCAAATGGTTTGAATAATCTCTTTGGATTCTTTTCTGCTTGCAGTACATCTTAAGTACTTTATGTTTTAATTTTCTTTGACTTTTGGCCCCTCTCCACAGTGTACAATGAAGCCTTATGGCTCTGTCTTACCCGTCCTACTCCAGGACTAATCTTCCTGGTTCTTTTAGCTCTGTTATCACCCACCATCCATGGCACATCTTAAGGGCATTTGTCTTTTTTGATCACCCACACACAGCTGATATTTGTGGCTGACACAATGGAACCCCAGTTTTCACAGGAAGTACAAACTTCCTTTGTGTTTGGCCCCTCCACATGTTCAGACATGCCTAGAATATTAGCTCATGAAAATTTAACTGCACCTATATAACACATCCTGTGTACAATATCTTAGGCACCATCTTACCCCTATACAAATTTTGAAAATTTGTTGGTAATCTGGAAATGTGAGTACTGTACATGATACACTGAAACTAAAGAAACGGTGGGAATTTTAACACAGACACATATAAGAACTGCCTAAAGAAACTGAGCACGAGGACAGCCTTTCTTTGTTTACCCAGTCAGTGAGTTCAGAGCCAAAGCACAGAGCTGGAGATTAGGCCAGCTTCTCTTGGAAGCATGGTGGAAAGCTGTAGTTTTACTTTTTTTTTTCCATTTATTAATGTGTATGCCCAGGGTAAACTGCCATTGTTTGTTTTATTTCTCTCTGACATAATCTAATTTTTCATATCAAGAATTAATGATGAATGTAGTTCAGAAAAGTAAGATTATGTTAGTGGGGCCGTATGTTAGTCAAATAAAATACTTACTTTTATCACATTATTGTTGTTATTCGAAATCAATTATGATTCTCACCAAAGAATACTAGGGTTTTATCTGATTTCAAAAACAAATGTGCAGGAATATTATATGAATTAATAAATAAATATGTATCAAAATCATGCAAACACTTTGAATAAGTAGTCTATAATGTTGTCCATTTTTATGCACTAAGTACACTAATTACCAGTCAATCTATTTGCATTTAAACTAATATCAACATTTAATTATTCATCCAGCACTTTTTAATTAAACAGAGAGTGCCAACCATTAGATCCAGATCTCCACAGAGGATGTCAAGATAAAATTGACATTAATTCTATCCTCAGAGCGCTTATAGTCCAGTGAAAGAGATAAACAAGTTATCAAAGGTGACAAATAATACAAAATAAACTGGGAGAAAACCTCTAGGGGACTTCAGAAGAAAAAAACACTATTCAAGTTGAGGATGCTATGAATACAGTTAGTCCAAAGTCTTGTGATTATAGAAAATAGAACACTTTTTTAACTGTCCTAGAATTAAACCCGATATAAAAATGAGTACCTGTATGTGTGCTTTTACGAAAATACAATACTAATGTTGACTTCATAAGTTAATACCTCGTTCATGGATGCACCTTTGTAAACATCTTCACTGGGATCCCTTAAGGGTATCCCATGGGTGATCTGGATTACTCCATCAGGGATATTTCAAGCCTACCTCTTCAGGTATGAATTCTCCCACTTTGAGAAACTTTGGCAAGAATAAGAAATCAGTATCATTTCACAGGTAAGACCTGAAATTCAAGACCTTGTCAGAAATTTGATTGCATTTTTATTGTTTCCTTATTTGCAATGAAAATGGAATTTGTAGACACCATTGCAATAGTCACAGTAAAAAAATACTAACAGAAGCAGACCCAGAATCTCAACAAAGAGAGGGGTGACTTTTGATGAGTCAGGAGGTCAGTCAAGTACTACCATCATCCCAACCTTATTTATAGATCCATTACTTACAACTCAGATAAAATTTAGAGTGGCTTTTTATGTGGAGCTCTAGCCAATTATTGGATTTCCAACTGCCCGGAAAGTGTTTTCATGAACTGTTTACTTCTCCAAACTAAGAGACTTAGAATTTGGTACAGGATATATTCCCAATCCACAAGGCTTTACTGATTTCACACAATTTTGACTGAGAAAAAAGTGTCAGCAGATTTACTTAAATAGTGGTGTAAGACAATAGGAGAGACAGAAATAATGGTGAACCACTCTTTTGCTCATTTCAAAGAGCTTCCCTTGGGTTTCTGTCATTTCAAATTTGCACTGAAGAATGACCAAGGGGTACCCAGCATTATCAAAGCTAGTTACTTTTGTAGCAGAAGATGCCACCCGTGGTGGGGGAGGCAGTATACTTCAATTTGTTAGTTGCTCAGGCAATAGGTCTGGTTATAGTTCCTCTTACTTTTGTTTCTTAGAAATGGTTGGTCACTGTGTTGCATAACTGGTCACTAGGATGCATATTGTAAGAATCAATCCCCAGTTGACAAGCTGTTCTGACTCTGTAATTTCTGCTTGCTTGTCCCACATAAGCCCTAGACCACCAGAGATCGATCAGGGCCTGATATTTTGGGAATGATCCCGACCAGTGCCCATTGATGTAAATAAATCTACCTCCAAATCCTGAGTGTTGTTTCAGTGTTTCTGTTTGCCATAGTACTTTGATTCAGTCTAAGGTGTATGCTATGCTGTTTGTGTCCTTTGTCAATACTGTCACAGGCTGAGTTGACTGATCAGCAAGAGAATCCCACTTCTCCAACCTTCTCAGTTAAAAAAAAAAAAAAACCTATATAGGGACTGAAAGTGCAGTGTTAATTCTTTCCTACCCAAAGAATGCTTGGAATTATCTTCAATGATTCTGTTACCTAAATGGAAAGTAATTTTCAATGATTCTGTTACCTAAATGGAAAGTAATTTCATAATTGAATTACTATCCTTTACAGGGATGGTGTTCTCCCTCCTTTTTTCTCTTCATCTTTCTTGAAACAAGGGAACCCCACTGACTAATGAGAAGGGGTCTTCACACAATAAAGAATTTGTGCATTTGTTGGAGGCCCATGGCCCTGTGGCTCATGGCATATTATGTGATACTGAAACTGGCTTTGTCTTCCTTTGTCATGAAACACTTGTGTTATTAAAAGTACAGACATGTTAGTGGGAAAGGCAGCAAAACCTTTTTCCACAGCTTCCAATAATCAGAACAAATTTTACTTTCATAATTGGGGTTTCCCTATGTGTATCACACAAATCAATCTTGGGCTGTATGGGCTAAGAATAAAAGACAGTGTAGCAGGTAATACAAATGTCTTCTCCCCTTTTCTCCTTTCTTTTGAGTGCAGCAAGTTCACCTTGAGGTAAGGCTGAGGAGGTGCTTGGATTCTCTTCCTGAGCTTTCTTGAGCCTACAGTGTGCTTTGATGACTAAATTCTGAGGCTTAGGGTTTTTGTGCTTCTGAAGTTACAAAGAAAGCTTTCATGTGCATTGATGACGGTGAAATTTATACTTCAGCAGACTTATGAAAATAATTTATAATCCACTGTAAGAGAGTAATGCACAATACCAGAATGTGGAAACTCCTGATTTTTGAATGAAAAAGCCTACTTAATTGGTTATTTAAATTATCTAGTTCAATTATTAGTTGTTGGCTGTGCATTACAATCAAATAGAAATATCTTAAAAATATCACAGCAATGTGTGTGTCCTGCCTGTATTGGGCTAAGACTCACTTATAATTGTTTTTAAAAGTTCCACACCTGACTAATGTGAAGTCTGAACTGATAACCACAGATCCAAATGTGAGTAAATTTTAGTAAAACCATAAGCCCGGTATACCTTGGGAGATATTAACTGTTTCTGCACTCCTATACTTACACATTCTGTGGCAGTGATGAAAGGAAGTTCATTCTTTCAATCTAGGGCCAACTTTTACCTAGCTTCCAGCAATTCACTCAACAAGTTTTAATGATCAGTTGCATGGATTTTAGGTCAATCATTGCTAGCCCCAGCTTTATCATTTAAATAAACCCTACCTATTTTTCTGATTGTGTTTTTCCCTGTGCAATCTTCTCAAGGCAGCCAGAGTTTTTCATAGTAATTCAGACTTTATTGACTATACCAGAGCCATTAGAAATCTACATCCCATGAAAAATCAGCAGATCAGAATTTTAAAAGTTATTTCATTGATCCATTGATTTATTCAGCTAGTGATTAATGAATATTTTGATTCAGTCATTTGTCCTTGTTCTGGATATATGGTATCAATAAAGTTCCTGCCTGTGTGTAGCTAACATTATAATGGAGGGGATGGCCAACATATAGACAATTTCAGAAACATCAAATAGCAGGAGGAAAGCTAGAATACATTTCATGAGGAGAGTTACTGGAACAGAGGTAACTTAGATAAAAATTCAGAAATGTTTGCATCAAAGGAAGCATTATTAGAAGAAATATCTAAATAAAGTGAGTCAATGTGTCTGTGACACTGACTTTCTCTGAATAAGGTACATCTGTAAAGATGTGTATGGATCCTGCAGGCTGCTTGATCTTGGGTAAAGAATAGATTTTGACTGTGATGAGATGCATTTCAAGAGTCAAAATTATTTTGGTCTATCTCAGGCCTTTATGAAAAGTGGCCAGTTATTTCTATCCATTGTACCTGACCAGTCACATGACTATTAGGGTAAACCTTTCTGTGTTTACTTTGAAGCTCAGCTTACCCTAATGTCCACTACACCTATCACTAAAAATACTACAAAACAGCATAAGGGCCCTAGAGCAAAGATTTCCCTGCTTTGATGCTGCATGTCTAAATAATGCCGTCGCCAACCCTTTAGTTGAAGTCTTGGTTTAAAATCATCTCTGTCTTGTGATCATAAAACATCATGTAACTTTTACACAGTAGGACATTATTGGTGTAACTTGAACCTGTGTTCCCAAGCCATAATCATTCATATTTGTCCTAGAATAATCTATTTGCCATTGGTTTAAAATGGAACTGTTACTTCACCTTCACAAATCACTCAAAGCTCTGGGAGCAGACTATTCAGGGCAGAGGGACCATCACCTGCAAAGATCCTAAAAGAGAATGTGTTCTGCATATTTAAGAAAAACAAGAAGCTCAAAGTGGCAGGAGAAGAAGATATGAATTGCAGATTTTGGAGCTTGGGAAGGAAAGACATCACATAAGAACCTGGTAACATATATAAACTTAGCACAAGAATGGCGGCAAACCGTGGACCTTTTTACAAAGTCAAAAACATAATGTGCTTTGTTTACATAAGTGATCACTAGCTAATGTTAAAGAACAAAGAATTCTAAGGGTAGAAGAAGAAAACTCAACTGTAATAAGTTAGACATGTGAAGCCGGGCGTGGTGGCGCACGCCTTTAATCCCAGCCCTCGGGAGGCTGAGGTAGGCGGAGCGTTGTGAGTTCGAGGCCGGCTTGGGCTACAACGTGAGCGTAAGGCCGGCCTGAGCTACACAGTGAGACCCTGCCTCAAAATACCAGGGCCGGGAGTTTGGCTCAGTGCCTTAAGCACCTGCCCTGGTAGGCGCGAGGTTGTGAGTTCAATCCCCGGTGCCGCAAAAGTTAGACATGTGGTAATTTTTCTTAGTTCTGATCAATAGTGGAGAAATTTCCATGTAGCTAGTATTTCCTATGTAACTTTTAGAAACAATGGCTGATAAGATTTCCTCATGGTTCAGATACAAGAGATGAAGTGAAAAATGTGAGATAAGTTGAAATGTAAGTATGGAATGTAGAGGAATTGGGTTACTATGACATAATGCATTTTGTGATGCACAAGTGAATATTTAAGTGAATGCGTGCATAGCTGTTTCTTTGGAACAAATGAATTGGAGTGAACAGAAAACCAAGGAACAAGAAGATGGTCATTGCTCTTAGAAAGTAAGTAAGAAATGAGAAAGAAATGAAACCTGAATATATATATATATATATATATATATATATATATATATTCTCCAGCAATATGTGATCTCCTGATACTTCAAAGGCATTGCTCTGCTGGTGATAATAAAGTAGTCATCCATATAGTCACCCATGGGACAGTTTCTCTTCTCAGACTATGGCAGTAACCAAATGTGAGGACAGGAAACTTGGACCAGTGGTGCAGTTAGAAGATTAAGGAACAAAATTAAGCCTCACATGTGTTAGCAGAGTCCATATGGGAATTGCAAAATGGGACAAAGAGACTCCAAAATCCCTCCTACTTCCTGCTTTAATCAATGACACAGAACACTTCATGTTTATCAACACTTCCATGCCTAAAGGAAATAATCTCTATGAACCACTTTATCAAAACTGGTTTTTGTGACGCACATTGAATTGAACTGTTCTCGGATTGTTCATAATTTGTTTCTTTTTACCCCTGACACCTTCATTCCATTTTTGCTAGGGACTACGAGGATGAAGATAGATCCCAAGTGCAACGGCACTGAGGCTACTGAGTTCATTCTGCTGGGCCTGAGCAGCCGGCCTGAGCTGCAGCCCATCCTTTTTATCGTGTTTCTCCTCATTTACCTCATCACACTGATTGGAAACTGTGGGATGATTTTTCTGATCAGATTCACTCCCCGGCTGCAAACCCCCATGTATTTCTTCCTCACCCATTTAGCATGTGTGGATATTTTCTACTCCACTAACGTCTCCCCACAGATGCTTATCACTTTCTTATCTGAGAAGAAGAGCATTTCTTATGCTGGGTGTCTGACCCAGTGCTTTGTGTTTGTGACTTTGCTGCTAACTGAGTACTACATGCTCGGTGCCATGGCCTATGACAGATACATGGCCATCTGCAAGCCCCTCCACTACAGCAGCAAGATGTCCAGGCCCATCTGCATCTGCCTGGCCACCTTGCCCTACCTCTGGGGGTCTGCAGTGGGCACCATGCAGGTAACCCTGACCTCTCGCTTGTCCTTCTGTGGATCCAACACCATCAACCATTTCTACTGTGCCGACCCTGCACTCTTGATGCTGACGTGTTCTGACACTTCCATAAAGCAAACCGCCCTGTTCGTGTCAGCAGGAATAAACCTCACTGGTTCCCTGCTCATCATCCTCACCTCCTACGTTTTCATCTTCATCACCATCGTGAGGATCCGCTCCAGGGAAGGACAGAGCAAAGCCATCTCCACCTGCAGCTCGCATCTGACAGCGGTCTCTATGTTCTACGGGTCCCTCTTTTGCATGTATCTGAGACCTGCAAACCAACAGTCTGTGGAGCAAGGGAAAGTGGTGGCAGTGTTTTGTATTTTTGTGAGCCCAATGCTGAACCCATTTATCTACAGCCTGAGGAACAAGGATGTCAAACAGGCTTTGAGAGGAGTGTTCCTTAAGAATCCTAGGAAAGTAGAGAAAACTTCAATACCTGCAGTCTCCCACTAAAGAGATAAAAAAAATTTAATTTAAAAAAAACTTGAAATAATTGACACACGTCCCTCATGTATTCTAAGTGAATGTAGTTCTCTGGAGTCAACACAGTATGTCTTTGTATCTGGTGATTAGTGTGAAATCTAACAGGCATCTGATGAAATAATGAATGTGATGATTAGAATGAAGACTGATGGTATCTTAGTTACTTTTTAATCACTGTCAAGACAGAATACCTGATCCCCAAAATTAGGGAAGGAAGGGTTTATTTCTTACAGTCTCTTGGGAGTTTCAGTCTATACTTAGTTGGCTCCAAGGCAGCAGGGCATAGCACAGCGGCCATTCATGGTGGCTGCCAAACAGCAAGGTGCACTGACGAGAGGGAGAGGGCAGAAGAGTAAGAAGAGGAAGACCCGCATTCCTCCCACCTTACTTTGAATGTCGGCTCCACCCCTGAGTGGGTGCAGCACTCTCATCACCAATCCCAGCGCTACATAACAAACTAATCACAAATGCCAGATTTAGCCCCATCCAAAGTCTGGGAGGACACAGCATCATCCAATACATTCCACCCCTGAACCCCTAAGAACTCATGTACATAGTTAATGCAAAGACATTTAGTCCATCTCCAAAAGTTGCCAAAGTCCTAACAGTTTCAGCACTGTTGAAAAGTCCAAGTCCTAAATCTTCTCCAAGATCTATGGCAAACTCTTAACTGTAACCCCCTGTACAAATGAAAATGAGGTCAAACACTTCCATTACATAAAGGCACAAGGTAAACATTACCATTCCAAAAGTTGCAAACAGGGACATACAAAACATTGGAACCATAGCAATTCCAAAACCCAGCAGGGTAAACATTAAGTCCTGGAGTTCTCTGCTCAGCATCTGAAGCAATCTGGTTGCAAGCTCCAAAAGGCTTGAGTGATCGCACCCCTATAGCACTTTCAGGGGTCTTAACTTCCATAGCTTTCCTTGGATGATCCATGTTCCTTGGCTTCACCCTTACATCTTTACACATTGCCCTCTGCAGGCAGGATGGAAGCTGTTTTAGGCTTTTCTGTGCATTTTCCCTGCACGTAAAATCACCGCCACATGGATGCTGCCAAGGTCTGTTGCCAGGTGGAGCAGTAGCCAGACTTTCTTCTTTCTTGGCTGTAGGGGTGGACTGCCTAGATCGCTGAGCTCTCTGAACTTGATTGTGAGGAACAGCTTCTCTATGCCACAGCCATTCTGGAATCTGTAGTGGCCACCGCCATTTATTCTGGAATCTGGTGCAACTACTGCCCTTTTGAAACCTCCTGTGGCCTCTGTCACCACTCTGACTCTGTGGTTTTTTCCTCTGAACAAACTCTTTCATTTTTGTTGGCTTCAGGCTGCAAAGAGTGGAGGCCCACAGCTTCCTGGGTTGCCCCTAGGCCACCATTTTTATTCCTTTGTTCTTTCTCAGCAATCAAGATCTCAGCTCTATCTTTACAGTCCACAGCTTCCTGGCCAAACTCATGTTTTAAATCTCCATGCTGGGCTCTTTGCTCTTGATTCCCAACATAAATCTGACTAAAAGCCCCCAACAACAGCCAGGCCACCGTTTCAATATTAGGTTGCCTGGAAATTGTTTTGACCAAACTAATCAGTCCATCACCCATAATCTTTGTCTCAGACAAAGTCTCTGTACATGAGCAAAATGCAGTAAAACTTTCTGCCAAGGCGTAACACACATCTTGTGGAGTCTAACACTCAATGCAGTCCTTCTTCCCAGCAAAAAACTCCCGAGCCTGGTTCTTACCTGCAGGCTTTTTATCAGCCTCCTGGTCTCCTGACTCTGACCAGAATCTCCCAAACAGAACAAGCTAAGCTGTTCCAGCTCTGTGCATTCAGGCGACCCCTCTGAACCTTTCCAAACTCTTTCCACAAGCCATTTCCAAAGGCTGTTGAATCACATGGTCAGGAATAGTCACAGCAACAACCCCACTCCTCTGGCACCAAATTCCATCTTAGCTACTTTACACTCATTGCTGAGACAGAATACCTGATGCCCATAATTAGGGAAGAAAAGATTTATTTCTTACAGGTCCTTGGGAGTTTCAGTCCATACTTAATTGGATTCAAGGCAGCAGGGCATAGCACAGCGGCCATTCATGGCAGCTGCCAAACAACAAGTTGTACTGATGAGAGAGAGGGCAAAAGAGCAAGAAGAGGAAGATACACATTCCTCCCGCCTTACTCTGAATGTTGGCTCCACCCCTGGGCAGGTGCAGCACTCACATCACCAATCCCAGAACTACACAACAAACCATCACAAAAGCCAGACTCAGCCTCATCCAAATTACAAGGGCTTGGGGGGACATAGGGTCATCCAATACAGACGGTAACCAGTGCAGAACTTAGCCTTATGGGTCTGGTGGGGTTCTGTGTTTCTGACTTCTACCACAATAGTCAGACAGTAGGATCTTCCTTTGTCTTGCCAGCTCATTAATACTGAGCATCTCTGACCTACGTTATGGAGCACAGCAAAGTTTACAAAACATTCCCTGAATAAGAACGTGGTTTCTATTCATACACCAGGTTGTATACATTTCTTTAATAAAATCTGACTATTTCCCACAAGATGCTCGTACTGATAATCACAATTTTTTATACTTTACTTCTGTGCTGTTTCATGTCGACTTATGTTGAACTGAAGACCATATGTGTTTTATTATTTAAACAAAGAAATAAGTATTTTACATAGTTTTATGGGCCCATGATTTGCTTCAGTGATTTTCTTTAATCAAAGTAGTTTACCTTCCCAGTGGGAGATAATCATTCCCAAATTAGTTTTTTTCCGTTTTTCCAGAAGTGATTTACATAAGGTTGTCACTACAGTTTTATTAATAACTCTTGCGTAATTTTACATATTTGTCTGCATTGATAATATCCATGAAAACTGGTTTTAATGCTTTGCAAATGAATTAAACCAGAAATATACTTTATATTACATGTCACTTTTAAAATCTGTTCCTTTTAAGTACATAGTATAACTTAACATTGGTATGAAACTTTTTAGTGTAACACTGTTTTTCAAACTTTAGGCAACTCTTCCCCCTTCCCCTTTTTTTTCCCCCGGCACCGGGGATCGAACTCACAGTTTCGCACATGCCAGACAGGCGCTCACACCACTGAGCCAAACTCCTGGCCCTAGTTTTTCGAGGCAGGGTCGCACTATGTAGCTCAGGCCAGCCTTATGCTCGCATTGTAGCCCAAGCCGGCTTCGAACTCACAATGCTCTGCCTACCTCAGCCTCCCGAGTGCTGGGATTAAAGGCGTGCACCACCACACCTGGCTTCTTCCCCCTTTTTAACAAGACCTTCACTGTGTAAGTTATTGGTTCTGATAAATTTCCATGACTTTATATCTTTTTATATTTATTTTATGTTTACATATTGTGATGTGTACTATCTCTACCAGCAAATGGATATCCCAGTTTTCACTAGTGCACAAGGAATGTTCACACTCATTCTCTGTGTGTTTGCATGTGGTGCATACAAAATCCACCTGGACAGGATTTGTACATCAGATACACTTGATTGAAACTCAGCTTTCATTCTTTTCATTCTTTCCCATGCCATAATGGAGGCAGAGATGATGCTGATAATTTTCTCTTCAGCAATAATACTTTTAAATCCTTTATTTCTAGGAATTTTCTCAAGAAAAATGTTCTACAGCCCAAATACCAGTTTTTGTCTCCATATTTAAAGATGGTAGACAGTGGTATTGACATTGCTGCTTTCTACCCTACAAATCCTCTCTCCACTACCCCCACCAAAAAAAAAATAAAATAAAATAAAGCAAACAAAAAATAAACTTGACTAAACGTCATTAACTGGCTGTATGGCAGCTAATGCAAGAGTGAGTCACTAGGTACTAATACTCCTCCTTACAGGTGTTCTCAGAGCTCATGGCCAGAGCCTGCGCTGTCCAGGAGATGCATGTGCTTTCCCAGTTGATGAATGCAGGCAGTGTTCACACTGTGTGGTTCTCTGGTAACTGACAGCCATGCAAAGCAAGGGTGTGTTTCCAGCATACACAGAGGACGCCTAACACGGTGCTAAACAAAGTGATGGTGGCTGTATTGTACGGCATGTGTTGTTTTACTCAAGGAACAGACATTTTTATGAAAATACTCACACATGTTTCTTAACACATCAGCATATTCTCAAAGTGAAATGACTAAAAAGGAAAGCATATTATGCTAAATTAATATCCAAAAGTTACATACTAATTGTTTTTCTTGGAAAAACCAATAAATGAAGTTGCTACTCATTGGAACTATTCTACATATAAAAACATAAGTCTAAAAATCATAAACACCACTGTTAATACTTTCAGAAGGCTGAATTTCCATTGGAAAAAACTTCATAGCAGCATTCAACACATTTTTTCTTAGCAACTTCTAATAAAAGCCTCTCAAAAGACAACTTCCAGAACAATTTCACAAAATGGTAAGAAAGGTGGTATATGTGTGCTGTGAGAAACAAGGGTATATTGAAGGGGATTATTTGTAATGTTTCTTTTACTACAATAAATTTTCAAAATGCAAGCTTTCACTGTCGATTTCTATCACAACACTTAGACTAAGTTATTAAATGAAATTCTAACATATTAATCTGTGACTATTTGGGATTTCTATATAAAATAAACTTTCCAAATTCAATACAACAGCTTTCATTAAAATAATTTTCCTTGAATATTCTATTTTCAAAAGCAAATGAATAAAATTTCCAGTGACATTACAGGATGATAAAAAAGTCATGATCCCAGAGTACTAGTTTTATCACGTTGTGAATTTAGCTCATCACTGGACTTAGTGGTTGCAAACAAATACTAAACTGCAATTTTTGGAAAAATATTTCCTCTGAGGAAGAGCTGTATGGCACATCCTTATTCCTTAAACTGTAAATGAATGGGTTCGTCATTGGGCTCAAAAAAGCATAAAACACTGCAATTACACTGAACTCTTCCACAGACGTCTCTGACTGAGGTCTCAAGTACATGAAGAATAGGGTTCCATAAAATATGCTGACTGTCGTCAGGTGAGAGCCACAAGTAGAAAAGGCTTTGCACCTGCCTTCTGCAGAATGGATCTTCAGAAATAACTGCAAAAATGAAAGTGCAAGACAGAAGAATGATGGAGAGAGAGCTTGACAGCGTGAAGGCAGCAACAACGACCATCGCCATCTCTTTGACCCAGGTGTCAGAGCAGGCCAACACGATGAGTGGAGGGTCTGCACAGTAGAAGTGACGGATTTCCAGGGAGCCACAGAAGGAGAGGCGGAAAGTCAGCAGAGCCTGAGACAGGCCATTAAGGAAGCCAAACAGATAAGGGAAGGTGACTAGGGAGACGCAGACTCGCCTGGACATCGTGCTACTGTAGTGCAGGGGGCTGCAAATGGCCACGTAGTGATCCAGGGCCATGGACGCCAGCATATACAGCTCAGTGATGACCAGGGCAATGAAGAGGAGGCACTGTGTGAAGCAGCCTGCCAGGGAAATGGTCTTCTGCTCAGTGAGGAAGTTGTGCAGCATGTTTGGGGTAATACTGGAAGAGTAGCAAATGTCCACGAAGGAGAGGTGGCCCAGGAAGAAGTACATGGGGGTTTGGAGGTAGGAAGTGGTTGTGATGAGCAGGATCATGCCCAGGTTTCCTGCCAGCATGATCAGATAAACCAGTAGGAACAGCCTGAAGAGTACCTTCTCCAGCATGGGGTCATCTGTGAGTCCCAGGAGAATGAAATCCATCACTAGGGTGTGATTTGGGGAGGGCATTTTCTTATCCCTTGAAATCTGAAGGTGACAGAGAATGCTTCATGAAAATTTGTTTATTAAATCACCTTTGGTCTTTCCTCATTTATCACTCTCCTTAGTACGTAAATCAGAATTTTTACGTAACATTTCAATTTATAGCTATCTTTTGTGTCCCTGATATACACAACACACACAGTCTGTCTCATTGTTTTTGTCTCTCACATTTGTGCACTGTGCTGGTTGTTTTTCCTAAACTTTTCTCAAATTAAGAAATGAAAGGTTTTCAAATGAAAAATAAGCAGCAGCCTGTCAACTCCATCATTCAGCTGCATGAATGAAGTTTATTGGATTTTAAGGGTCTCTCCAGTACAAATTGTTTTACATGAAGAAGAAAAGACTGAGTCAATACTGCCTTGTCATTCAAAGATCGTATTAGTCTTGCTCAGTTTCATCAGAGAGCAATAAAATTGAATCCGTATATTGAAGAAAAGCAACGTACTGCTACAGAAGTCCTAACTCAAAAGGTGGGTGCTGGTTTGTTTCCTGGTCTCAACCCCATCTGTGAGGGGACTGATGGGCAGGTGGTGGTGAGGGCAGAGGTACAGGGGTATCTGCCTTGGATGTAGAAGAAGAGCTAACAGGGGAAAGGGAGCTGCCTATTAAATCAGAAGGAAGTGGGGGTGCCCCACAGCAGATGCCATAGGTATGAGGGAGAGGTGGGCATTGACATTGAGGCCCCAGTTGAAAGCAGGGTTTTTTCTGTCTGTGTCTGGATCTGTGGGCCTGTAGAATTTAGAAACTACAGCCACACCAGAGGCTTAATAAAAATCAGAATGTAAGGGATATCTTGGAATTTATTTTCCCTTTTACAGGACAGATCTACTTGAATGATGGTATTATAATGTATGGATTCATTCTTTAGCAAGAATTCTTTGATTCTCAAATTTTACTAAGCACAGACTGTAGTACAGTCTTTCTTTTTTTAAAAAAAAATGTTCCCCTTAAATTGTACAAATTAGCTAAAAGGCAACCTTGTGGCAAATCCTTTAGAATATTCTCTGTGTCTCCTGCTAATAGAACCTTTATCAGATTTGTGTAAAAAAAAATTTAAAAAGAACCTACACTTGCTACCCTTTTGTCCACTACCTAGAATGAAAGAACTACAGCAACCAAATACAAAAAGCAAAAGCTTTTTCATGTGACTCATTCTTAATAACTTTAAGAAAAAAAAAAAAGCAGTGCCAGACAGAATCATGAGAAAGAAAATAAGAACAGGCTAGACAACAATAGTCAGCATGCTAAAGAAACTTCAGGGCCAATGTTTTTCCAGACAAAAACTAACCCAGATTAATAACACATCACCTACAGAGACAGAGTAGCAACATGGAGCAGTCTGTGGTGTGCATCCAACATAAGGAGTCTGAGGAACTCAGACGCCCTACCCAGAAAATTTTGTTTCCAAGCAAGCAGTGCTTCCAAGAACCTGCAAACTGATGAGGCCCAATATCTTGAATACAACTTGCTAAACAAAACTTCAGAACCACTACCATGAGAACTATAGAAGAGCAACACCTCTAGCACTAAATTTACTCTAGGTTATAAAGTTGGATCTGCTGCAGATCCATCCCACTGTACTACAGAAGTCTATGATGATAAACACGATTTACAATCTAACTACCCCATCCTGTGTGCATCCTGACACATGAACAGGGCCGGAGCCTCAACCCACCATCCAGCATGCATCTCTAGTGTGCACTAAAGTCAGGTAAGTTTCAAATAACTGACAGGGACACATTAATGTATACCAAACTAAAAATACAAAACTTATCTGCCCATATTTTTTCCTTGATTGCCATTAGTGAAAGGGGTGGTTTATATGCTTGTCTGTGCTAGATCTCATGCACACAAGTACCAAGCTGTTTACAAAAATATTAGTTGGAGATGGTGGACTCCAAGGAGAACCCAACTTCTTAATTTATCACATAAAGATATACTCTTGGGGAATAATGAATATTTTAATTAGTTATTTAGAATTATTTTTAAAATCCCCAAGGGACTATGTTTAAAATACATTATAAATCTTCCCACTTTCTTTATACAAATTATGGTGAGACGATATTTACAGGTAGGTTATCATCTATATTTGTTAGCTGAAAATTAATCTTGGGTTTTATGTAGCTTAGTATCTTAATAATGTGGAAAACTACTTTCATTTATTGCTTTTTTCTATTCAAATGATTTTATTTTTTGATTCTTCAAATACCTATTATTATATGAAACTCTTGTTATGAATACATGAGAATCAAATAATGAAGGTAAGTTCTTTGCAATATCCTTTTACATTCATATGAAACTTTCTCTGAAGAACCAGGAGAGTGTCAGGCTGGTGCAGAGGCTGCATTTGCACATCTATGCTTTTCTAAACAGAGAATCCATTAGTGGGTTAATGACACTAACTAATTGGAACTAAAGCATCACAGGTATATGCCTTGCTTGTAAACTGTTCAAATGCTTCCATCCTGAGAAAGATTTCTGGCCATTTTAAACATTCCAACTTCATTTAACATCATAGTGCTTGCTTTTATCTAAAATTACTTGTGCAACTTTGTCCATGAATTTAATATCTGTTCCTACTACAATGAAAAGTGAGTTCAGAGAGGGCACAGAATTTATATTTTGCTGGTAGTTGGCATCCTACAACAGAATTATTTCAGTCTTGGTGGGGCACATGAATAAATAGTGTATGTGGAAACAGAGCACCAAAGCAAAGAGAATAATTCTTGATTTGATATATTTTTAGTTGTGTATTGAGAGATAAATTTCAGAACTGTGGTTTGCTGCAAAAGCAATTTAGAGAGATAACGTTTGGCCTTCAGTGGAGTTTGTCACAGAATGATCATCTTTTTTCTGTCCTTAGAACAGTAGGATATCACAGTGGAAGGAATCTGGGAAGGAAAAAACTACCTGTTTGATCTAGAGAAATGATGGAAAGACTTAGAATGTGCATGGTTTATTTTCTTAACTTCTGCATTTTTCCCCACAGATCTGGGGGAAAATAGAAAACATATAGAATGCTAAAAAAAAGTCAATTATAAAAGGGAGAATGTATGTGAAAATTAATTATATATTTGTATTACATATAGACATGCAAATATTTGGGGAACGTAAGAGTGTATGTGTGCCTGTATTTCAGATAGACAAGACTGACGACAGGGCGCATGTGCAGGAAGAAATTTCCTATGATGAATGTGATCATTATCTCTTTCTAAAATGGACCAATAAGAGTAATTTAAAAAATAAGAAAGACTTCTGGCTCTGTTGCAAACAGAAAAGTATCTCATAGATAAATCGACAAGTTACTAAACAAGAGATCAAATAAGACAAATGCAAATTCTAGGGATAACTAATTTTTCATGTTCTCTCTCACCTTCAGATTTCAAGGGATGAGAAAATGTCCTCCCCAAACCACACCCTAGTGATGGATTTCATTCTCTTGGGACTCACAGATGACCCTGTGCTGGAGAAGGTGCTGTTCGTGGTGTTCCTACTGGTCTACCTGATCACGCTGGCAGGAAACCTGGGCATGATCCTGCTCATCATGACCACTTCCTACCTCCAAACCCCCATGTACTTCTTCCTGGGCCACCTCTCCTTCATGGACGTTTGCTACTCTTCCAGTATTACCCCAAACATGCTGCGCAACTTCCTCTCCAAGCGGAAGACCATTTCCCTGGCAGGCTGCTTCACACAGTGCCTCCTCTTCATTGCCCTGGTCATCACTGAGCTGTATATGCTGGCGTCCATGGCCCTGGATCGCTATGTGGCCATTTGCAGCCCCCTGCACTATAGTAGCAGGATGTCCAGGCGCGTCTGCGTCTCCCTAGTCACCTTCCCTTATCTGTTTGGCTTCCTTAATGGCCTGTCTCAGGCTCTGTTGACTTTCCGCCTCTCTTTCTGTGGCTCCCTGGAAATCCATCACTTCTACTGTGCAGACCCTCCACTCATCGTGTTGGCCTGCTCTGACACCCAGGTGAAAGAGATGGCGATGGTCGTTGTTGCTGCCTTCACGCTGTCAAGCTCCCTCGCCATCATTCTTATGTCCTACACTTTCATTCTTGCAGCCATCCTGAAGATCCATTCTGCAGAAGGCAGGCGCAAAGCCTTTTCTACTTGTGGTTCTCACCTGACTACAGTCAGTATATTTTACGGAACGCTGTTCTGCATGTGTTTAACACCTCCGTCAGAGACGTCTGTGGAAGAGTCCAAAGTAATTGCAGTGTTTTATGCTTTTTTGAGCCCAATACTGAATCCGTTGATCTACAGCTTAAGGAACAAGGATGTCATTCTTGCCATGGAGCAACTGGTCAAGGGGAATGTTTTTCAGAAAATTGCGTTCTAAACTGTATTCCTTTGTCACCACAAAGTCTGTTCAATCACAGAGCCCATCTTTACAAGGATGTCACATGTGCACCATTGACTTATCTATCATCATGAACTCTCAGTGTCCATTTTTGTTAACTGTTTCTTGAAATTAATGTCTTCAAAAGTAACTGTTTTACAACTATAATATTGATATTAAAAATATTTTTCATAGAAACTCTGACTACACATTTGGTAATGTAAAAGAATATCATATAATCTCAATATAAGTAATTAGCTGCAGATTTACATAGTACCTAAATTATTAGAGTAAGACTTCTGACCCATCCTTCATTCATTAATATACTACACTGAGATTCAAAGTAAGTAACTAGTTTTGCAATTTTCCCAGTGATAACTTAATTTGTAGTATAAGGTCTGCTACAGAATAATAGTTTTAATGTCTAACATGTCACAGAGTGAACCATCCAGATAATTTAAATATACAACTCTCCTTGGGTTTTAAATTTTCTGTAGCATTTTCTGGTGCTGAAATCACAGTTTTCTTCAACAATACTGTCCACTCAAAAATTACTGATTACTTCTCTCAAATTTAAAAATAAACTCATCAGCTACTTTTGAGTGACCAAGAGTGTACTCCACCTCATACGTGGGTGGTCCAGGTGTAGTATTCGGTGGCATTCACTCTGACTTCAGGCTAAGCCCTTCAGGGTCACTAAGGTATATCTATTGAGTTCTGTCCACACAACTATTGTGCAATGGGGTACGAAGGCTTGTGTGTCTCCATGCCATTTTGCAGGAGGTCGCTCAGTGTTCGCTTCTGCTCCTAAGGCTGTCTCTGCATCATGATTTCCCATATAAAGCTGTTTCCTAGCAGATAGCAATGCAGGCTTCACAAGGAGATTCGTATTTCATTCACTTTAACCCGTATATTTTTGAGGCAACTAAGTGGCTGAACACTGAATCATACATACTCTTTATTATACTTACTTAGGTGTTCAGTGTTTTACACTTCACTTTTTTGCTTTTTTGTTATTATACAGATTTTTTATTTCAGCATATTCATGTAGCATACCTTGATCATTTTCAACCACCCTAAGATTTTCATTTTATCGTCAATATTGTAGTTCAATTCATAAGAACATTTGCTATGGTTAAAAGCACTGAACTAACATTTCTATAATAAATGCACACATGCATTCATGTGTAATTTGAGCACTATAAAATGTTCAAATTATTTTGCTGAAAGTACACTAGGTTTGTAGATTTCATCTTTCTCTACCTATGTTCTATTTCTTACTTTTGTTCATGATTTATTTTTCATCATACAGCATGTGTGTGAGCGAAAGTCACCTTAGAAGCTCTGTAATGATAAGAACAAATCAAAAAACTGGTGACACTCATTCACAGTTAGGGCTCATGTTTACATCTCTATTTAAGGATCACAAAAGAAATAATGAAAACGTTATCATTCATACTTGTGGAGTCTCAGGCACAAAGATTAAGTAACTTCCCCAGAGTCACTAAGACATAAAGAAAACAACGGCAAATTCTTTAGTTTTAAATCTCTGTCTTTCCAAGTCACACAGCAGTCCTTAATGAACTCCTGAACAGACCTCAAATGCTGGTTGGAAGCTTAGGGATGAGAAGCCCAGGAGATGACAGCTATGGGTCACATTATGGTGACTTTGATGATCCTAATAAGTATCCTAGCAGTAGCTGAAGTCTATTTCCTCTGACATTTCAGGAAGGTGTGTGTGATAATTTATGTGCATTTGAAATAGAAGTTTGTACTATTCCACATAAAACAAGGAATTTTGATAAGTGTAAACAAATTTAGCCTGCATTTGATTAATATATGCTTCAAATTGTAAATGTATACATGCTCAATATTAAAAACCAAAGAAGAGTTGTATATGATGATCTAAAATTAATGTTACACACCATAGAAAGATGATTACAGTTATTTTTTGTATTTATTTAAAGAGGATAAAACCAAGGAAAATAGAACAGAATAAAACCAATCAAAATACACCAGTATAAGTGATACAGGACTTCAAGACCTTACAAAACCAATAATAGTTACCATAAGGACTTGCTATCTTCAGAATAGCTGCAGATACCTTTAGATATAGTAAAAATCAAACAGAACAGAATAGAATAGAAATAATAAAAACAAAACAAAGACTGCAATAAAGGACTTGAAAACAAGCCAATAGTAAATCCATGACTACCATAATATGTCTTGCTATCTTTCAAACAGATGGTTCCTACCATCAGATTTAACATAATCAAACAAAACAAAGGAGAATAAAACCCACCCCAACAAAACAATCAAAATGATATGGTTTCCCTGCCAGGACCACTTACTGGCTGAGGTCTTGTTCTCTCTCTCCGCAGTCCTCAAATGGTGCTGACTCACAGAGAGAGACTTGGGTGTGGCTCTCCCTACCTGTTTTTTGTATTTTTATATATCTTCCTGGGAAATATCTATGTGTGTGTGTTATTAAACTTCCTAAGACCAAATCTGCATGGCATGCTTCTCTCTATGAATTTTACACTGATTTTTACATGAAAGCTCAATATGTTCTTACCCAAAGATTAAATATTCTAGTGAACATCATTTACTGTAGATTTATGCTTTATTATTGATTTTAACTACAAAAGGAATACATAAAAACTGTAAAAAGTTTCATTTTTCTGAAGCATAAATAAAAATTTGCTTGTAATCTTTCATCTGGTTATCTGGCATAAAAGTTTTGATGCATTTTATGTCACTTGGTTTATCTTGCAAAATACTATGCCATCATCCTATATATTTTAATACTTTTATGGCTGACTCATATTTTGCACATATTTCTGTGACTTTGTATTTAGAATCAATTCCTTGGAGTTGGATTACTGAATTAAAGATTTTGAATATTTTTAATGTTATTGCAAACTTTTTCTATGACTAATAGTTTTTCCAGGAAGTTTCTAATATATTATGTTTTGATTAGTACTATTTGAAAGCAATCAACTTATTGAATGTATAATGAGTATTAGTGTCATGGTCCAACTGGGCTAGGTTCACAGAGTCCCTGAAGGTGGGCTGAGTGTCAGTGCGTGGAGAACAGACACACAAACAGCTCAGAGACTGCGTGAATCTGCTTCGTTTATTGCTTCTACTACTACTACTGCTAGTACTACTACCCTCTTGCAAGCTCTACCAGAATAATTTGTACTTTCTTTCTGGCAAAGGTTGAAAGTTTAGATAACAAGAATGAGATCAACAGGTATTTCTGTGGTTACGTGGTTTCTGTGGTTACATGATTCGTCAGCATACATGATTTGTCAGCATAGGCAGAAAGTTTATAATTAGTTAAAGACCTTGAAGCATGTTTCAGCTACTAATAGGTTACTGATTGGTTTTCAATTAGTTGAATCAAGTTTCTCTATTTACCTATGGGAAAAAATCTTAACAACTACTTTAAAATATCAATCTTGACTTAGGGAGGTCTAATGTACTATATATAGGGGGTCGAATTGTTCTAAATGCTCCATTGTGGTAGCCTAGCTAAAAGACTGCAAAACACAAGACCATATCCAGCCATGATTTAGCCCCCCTATCCCACTTCGATGTTCTCACAGCTGCAAGGATGTGTTATTTACCCTGTCTCTCTTAAAAGACAAAACATAGTAGCATGTTGGCCTCTCTGCATGGAGGTTCCCAGGCAGCCCCAGCCAGCTGGTCATTATTATTATCATTAAAGTCTCTCAAACTTCTACTCTGGCCTTGGCCTCGTCGGTCTGAGTGAGTATCAGACCACTACACCATTAATTGTAGAAAAACATTTTACTAACTATTCCTTTGTTCTTAGGGAGTCTGTACTTTGCTTACTGATTTTGTGCATGGGAAAGAAAGAAGAGAAATTTTCAGAACTGGATCAGAGCACAAGTTAACAAAATAGTTCCCAAGAAACATTAATCCATTCCCACAAAGCCAATTTTTATGCTGCAGCCTTTTCTTAGAAGATGTCCTCCTTCCATGTTTGGACCTTGTCAGCAGAACATGGGTCTATTTTCTTCCATGTTTGGACCTTGTCAGCAGAACATGGCTAGAAAAGGATGCAGCATATCAGGAGATGGAATGTAAGCTTATTTTCTAGTCGGGGAATTGTGAGCATAATTTCCAGTTACTGTTGTGGTTCTCATATTATACCATTTGCCGTTACTGAGAACTATAAGAGTAGAAGTATTACTATTTGTAATATATTCTCTGATCCAAAATCCAGATGTGCTTTCCACAGTTGAATTATTTATTACCAGCTACCAAAAATTTTGGTAGCTGAAAAATCACAACTGATTTCCACCTTTCTAACTGCCTTGCTGAAAGAACTTTTCTTGCCCTAAATAGTTCATGTACTGAAAAACCCATATTTCACATCTGTCATTGTGTAACTGTAAGTACGAAACTCCTCCATATGGCCATCTCAGGTCCAGAGCAACATTTGAGGCTGACTCAGTCCTGTTCCACAATTCATCATAGCTCACCTTAATTAACTAGACCTAGCTTCACTAAAAACTCAGGTGCTGCCCATGAGAACACTCTCCAGTAATCTTACCACAGAAAAGTCTGCTTCCAAGCCACTTTACTTTAAACCTAACCAAGAATATCAATCAATATATTATAAAACAGATTGTGATAAGACAGACACTACATTTGAAATTTGCACCCAAGTCAGTGAAGCCCAAATGTGTCCATATTATTATCTGACACCTAGGTCATCCACTGGGTTTACTCATCAGTAGGAGCTTGCAGATACTTGGAGGATATCAGAAGATGAAGAAGCATAACATATTTTTTTAAATGACATAAAACATAGAAACATTTTAGTACACAAAAATAGATATGAAAAAAGCCTTTTACATGAAAGGAAATTTGGTTGACTTTAGAATCCTTATTTATTTAAAACCCTCTTAAGTGCCTCTTTCACATTCTTATTCTTCAAACTGTAGATGAGAGGATTGAGCATGGGGATCACCACTGTATAAAAGACAGAAACAACCTTGTCTTGCTCCATTGAGTAGCTGGATGTAGGTCGCAAGTACATGAAGAGAATCGTCCCAAAGAAAATAGTGACAGCCGTGAGGTGAGAGGCACAGGTGGAGAAGGCTTTATGTCTGCCCTCTACAGAAGGCATTTTCAGTATGGCAATGAGAATACACAGATAGGAAATAAGTACAATCATAACACAGCTGATGACATTAAAACTGGAGAAAGCCATGATCACAATGACATTGATGTGGGTGTCAGAGCAAGAGAGCTTGAGCAGGGGAGGGGTGTCACAGTAGAAGTGGTTGATCCTATTAGAACCACAGAAGGACAGTCGGAAAGTCATCCCCGTGTGCACAGCTGCATTTCCAAACCCTGCGAGGAAGGAAATAGTTACTAACATGACACAAATTCTCTCTGACATGAGAACCGGGTACTGCAGGGGGTTCCAAATGGCGGCATAGCGATCATAGGCCATCATGGCCAACAGGAAGCACTCGGTGCCCAGGAAGGAGCCAAAGAAGTAGAACTGGGCAGCACATCCATTCCAGGAGATGGCCTTGCTCTCAGCCACGAGGTTCACCAGCATCTTCGGACAGACAGAAGAAGAGTAAGAGGCGTCAACGAAGGAGAGGCTGCTGAGAAAGAGGTACATGGGTGTGTGGAGGCGGGGTTCCAGCTTGATGAGTGCAATCATCCCCACGTTGCCCACCATGGTGATCACGTAGATTGACAGAAACAGAATGAAGAGGATGCCTTGTAGGTCTGGGTCGTCAGAGAGTCCTAAGAGGATGAATTCTGTCACTTCTGTTTGGTTTCTGCTGCGTTCTTCTTCCACGTGTTGGATCATTTGAACTGCAATAAAGGAGCGATCAAACATTGTATGTGGTGAGATGTATACAGGATAGAACAATTTATAGGTTTTTCCTACACCTGTGAATTCTAACAGAAGCATAAAATTTGAGAACCTAGTAAAATTTTCTTGGACATTACATGAAAAATTTGTGGAGAAATATTTGCTGTGTCTTCTACTAGTGACTTTGCAGCAAGGGATTAATTGCTATTGACTATGATGACTGTTGACCTTCAATGCCTACTGAATTGTTACAAGGACTTATACTTGAGAGGTTATTACTATTTTAAATCAGAGGAAAAAATGCCTTCCATTTAGAACTTCTGGAGAAAACATAACAATAGAAAATTTTTTCACACTCTGGGTACAACATTAATTTAAAATTATTGAATATTAAAATTCATTGATATCACCAAACAAGGAAAATGTTTGAAACTCAATGGATGGGGCACTCTATGATTTTTATGACCAAGGCAAAAACAGTGGATAGCATCCTGTATGCTACTTGGTTTATAAATCATTTAAATTTCTCATTATCACTTAATTGTACATTGTCAGTCACACTCTCCAAGACTAAGAAAATGAAATTGTGAAAATGAATGAACATCCTTGATGAAAAAGAGTAGGTTAACCACTACAGTGAAAATACCTGGAAACAGATTCATATAGTTATAGTAGACAATATTACGCACAGCATAAGTATAGTTAATAATTATGTGGCATACAACTCAAAACAATAGCAGAAATGATTTTGAAGGTTTTCATCACATAAAATTAATATTTGAAATAACAACTATGATTAAATTCTTTTAAACTTTATACAATATAAAATATGCAAAACAGCACTAATTCCCACAAAGAGGTGAAGTTTTTATGTTTTCATATATTAATCAAAAATAAATTTAATTTATAATAATGAAAAATCATAGTTAAGGAGCACCTAAAGTGGGCTGTGAAATTTTCTGGCCATGCTATTCAGAGTAATAATTTTACCTCACTTAATGTAAGTGAAAATCAAATCTACTCATTATACACTGTAATGAAGCCACATAAGAGATCAAAAGAAAGAAAGAGATGTCCAACCTGGAGCTACTGTACTGGCCAGCCTTTTTTTGTTGGGGCCAGATACCTAACACTTACAACATAAAGAAGGTTTATTTTGGCTCCCAGTTTCAGAGGTTTCAGTCCATGGTCAGAGGGCACCATGTTAAAGCATCATGGTAAAAAAGCATGGAGAAAAAATGATCCCCACTTGGTGGCCAAAAATAGATCAAAAGAGCCAGAGAGCCAGAGAGAGAGAGAGAGAGTCAAACTGTGATGGAACTCCCCAGGGACCTCCTTCCTACACCTGTGCTTCACCCCCTAGCAGCACACTCAGTTGTAAACCCATCAGTGAATTAGTCTGCCAATGAGTACAGCATCTCCCCAATCCATGCACCTCCTGAAAGCCTTACCTGAGAATGTAGGAGAGTTTAGGGGATATTTTAGATCTAAACTTTAAACTGAAGTAATCTAAATAGAATTGAGATTTCCTGCTCTAAATTAAACATAGGACCACAAAGAAAGCTCAGTGTACCTAGATCTCTTAATTAACAATGTATGCAGGAGTGCCGATATCTAAATTAGTGTTCACTCTCATTCAAACTCCACCCCTTCCATGATCCCAGACTATTAAGTAATAGATTGATCTATGCAAAGTCAGCAATCAAACTACTGCTCAGAAGGTGAGAAATGGTACTAAATCTTCTGTCAGTTACAGCAACATGTTATGTGACACCATTTAAAAGAAAAACATGGAAGCAGCATAGTCTGATACCTTGGTCAATATCTCAGATAAAGAATCTCCTGCTGAGAACTGCGGGAAAGAAGGCTGGACAGCAGTGGGTTCCTTCCTACAGAATGGTCGCACACAGACAGTTTCGTTTAAAGAGTGTTCAATATGCTAAGCAATACGAAGACACCATATTTTCATAGAACATTAAACCACTGCCAGAGTGTCCTTGCATCAACTGTTGAATGAGTTCACCACAAATCACTGGAGGAAGTCAGGAAGAAATATCACGAGGGCATCAGTGAGATTATCTGTGTTAGATGACTTCATCAAAATGTAAGCGTTTTTTATTTTAATATTTTCTACATTATTCTCCCTAATGTTGAGATTTCGCAGGCAAAATTCTATTCTAGGGATAAGTAATCCTGGTTTTAAATTTCTAAATCTCTAAAAATTATAGTAGGATTTTCTGGGATAGTAAAACTTCCCCTAAAAATTTGATATTTTTCTGATCTCAAGAAGGTCCCTAAATCTCACGCTACTTGCCACTGCTTATATTTCTTCTTAGTCATAAAAATAAATACAGACTTTCTTGGTCATTCAGTGATTTTGGAACATAGGGTCAATAAAGGGTAAGGATATTGAAAAGATTGTGATTTATTTTTAAGTCAGTAAGTTATTTGGGGAGAACTTTTTGTCTTTTTCTTACCGTTTTTGCTGTTAGATTTCTGTTTGATCCTTCTGCGCATTGCTATCATATGCTTAGCATCATCAAAATCTAGAAAAACCATTGATCCACCTTCTTAGGAATGGCACTCCATCAGGGAGCTCAAGCTTAGCCAGGAAATGTAGCTAGAAAAGACAAAAGAAACCATAGATGACCTGATAGAGAGACTTTCCCTACAACAGCAGAACTGTTCTGTATTCAGTAAAATTCAATATTTGTTTTTTTATTTTTTTGTTAAGGATAAATATCCCAATTTATAATATCAGACTCAAGTATGTTTCAAAACAGCATCAATCACTGTGTTCCACAGTCATGAAGTTCATGTTATTTTCAATTTTAGAGTCTTCAAAACAGGCTCAAGAGAAAGAATCCTATCCTCTTTTATGTAGGGTGTGTTGCTCATGTTTTGGTCCCTGCTGAATCTATCTGTCATTTTACCTCATTCTCATTTGACTGCTTTTAATCCTTCAGAACTGATGGAATCACAGGTCCCTTGTACCTTTCTCTCCTTTACCCTTGGGATACCTGGGCCCCTTGGAGAATGAACTCAAGTTTCATTCTCTGAACCATCATTGAATGGTTAGAACTCAATGTAAGGAATTAGACTGCCTGATTAATAGTGAGAATGACTTGAGATAAACGAGTGTGAATTCTGTACAGAAAAAGAAGTAATGCCTCACCCTGACTTTCTCTCTTTTTTTTTTTTTTGAGTCACTGGGGATCAAACTCACAGCCTCACACCTGCCAGACAGGCGCTTAATCCACTGAGTCAAACACCCATCCCTAGTTTTTGAGGCAGGGTCGCACTATGTAGCTCAGGCCAGCCTTTCGCTCTCATTATAGCCCAAGTCAGCCTCTAATGCACAATGTTTCTCCTACCTCAGTCTCCCAAGTGCTGGGATTAAAGGCGTGCACCACCATGCCTGGCTTGACTTTCTTTTACTCTTTAGAGTAAAGGATACTGTCAGCTTCTGTAGTTTGATTGTAGAATTATTAGATGAATGCTTGTTTCAAAATACCTTTCATTTAGAAGACACAAGGTTTGCAACCAATTGGTCAGTATCTGGTAATTATTCTTTGCACTGCTTTAAGAAGACTAAAATTAATTTAATTCTCTGTATCACTTAATACAATTTGCACTCAACTCTGGAAAACACAGGCATGTAACATTCAAACTGGAAATATTTTCTTATTATTTTAGAATCTTAATCTCTCATCATTTTTATAGATATCTTTGATAAAGATATGATAAACTGTTATCAGTAAGACAAGTGAAGTGTAGCACTAAATATGTAAGTGAATAAATAACTCTCATCTAGCTATGGGTTAGTTGTTATATGGTGACACCCTGTGATAAGTTAAATAGATGTAAATTTTCACAACTGATTTAAGAGTAGAAAATAAAGAAAGATCGTGTAACACTATGAAGTCAGTGGTCTGATGTCCAAGTTATTGGGAGCTAAGGTTGTAGCAGAGTGTTAGAATGGGATAGTTGGGCAGCAAAGGAATAATTAGGTCATCAACAGCAGGTGAGGAGAGGTAGTTAATCCCAGGTTATGAAACATCACTCTCCAAAATGCTTGAGAATAAGAAATGATTTTTAATCATAGCCAGCATGGCACCAAAAAGGTATCAGATGATGAGTTTTCTCCTGCCTCTCAGATGGGAACCAATCAGAATTAGCACAAAATATTGTCACCACAGAGCATTCTAAAACTTAACTTAGCATACAGGAATTTCGAAGGAATTGGTCGATAACAAAGAATCATTGACAGTTAACTTGCAATAAATTTGTCATGAAGAACTATGGAACTTAACGCTTATGAACCAAGCAATTGTCATTTACTGGCCAACTAACAGAGGCAATACTGACGAGTAAAGATGCTACCTCAACTCTTTTGACCTTCTGAACTAATAGGAATTGATGGTAACAATGTTAACTTATTCATCCAGTCCTCAACCAGGTCAAAGTAGAAGTGACTAAGTCCAGATAATAATAACAATTAATGTCCATGATGCACTTATTATTTGCCAAGTACCCCCTTACACACATGCAATTTCTTGTGTATATAAGCCCAAAATTGGAAAGGTAACTTGTCCAAATAGTTGATAGGGACCAGAACTGGGATTCAAACAGTTTTTCCTAACTCCAGAATGGGCACTACTAACCATTTTTGTTACCATAGTCCCAAGGTAGCAGAGTATTTGAAAAAGTCTTCCTTTGTTAAATATAAACCGCACAAATACTAAGTAATGATCACTTACTTGCTATCATCCAGGGAATGTTGGTTTGCTCTGGAGAAGTACATGTGGTGATCTTGATGCTGATATTTTCTTGGAGAAAGAATTCTCGAAAAGTATTAGGAAGGGGAAGTGGAGAGGCATTAAATGTCGAATGTAGTGGATTACTATATACTGCCACTTATTTTAAAAGAAGTACTTAATACTAGGTTCCTAGAATTTAAAAGAGCTCTCAGTGGAAGTAGTGTTTTTCATCACGGGACTTAGGAAAATGTAAGACAGCAATGGTGATGGGCAAATACACCATACAACTCATGGCAGAGGATAAAGAACTCATGCCAGGTACAAGACAATCTTAACAAAAAATTCACTTCTGGTCAAAAGAAGTGCCAAATAGCCCATAAAATATCTTTTATATATGACTATCTAAGCCTTCCATCTATCTCCATGTAAATGTACTTTCAATGTAACTAGGGAATACTGTTTAATAAATTTGATAGAAAACACACCAGTTGTGAATTAATCAGTAAAATAACTCAAAATGATAAAAGGACTTAGACCTTTAACGAAGCTCTTCTAACTCTGTAAATTTATGACTTCAACTAAAATGTTATAAGATTGTTTGAGAGGCATAAAGGTTGGACACAACAGCCTGCATTGCTAACAGTTGTGTTTATGGAGATTTTGAACCCATGTACAGTCACCCAATCTTTTTCATTGTGTAGCAGTGCCTACTAAATTAATTAAGCATTATGTTTAATGACAAATGAAAAAAAAATGAAGCTCTTCAATCATCTAGGATAGGAAATCCAAAAGGCATTCTTGCCAAGCAAAATACCCAATGTTTCTTTCATGTAAATACAGAAAGGAAATATCAACTAATTCTTCCCACTGAGAGTGTTCAAGACGTGTGCGACAGTCCAGAGTGCAGCTCATACAGGACATGGAATGAAGGTTTTTAAATGTATGCTTTTTATTTTCTTCAAAGATAAATGCAATTTTAAAAAATGAATTTATGCAACAATTTGTCTGTGGTAGCTATTTGGTTCCACTTGATAGGATTTTTAAGACACTTGCATTGGATCTTCAATGATATTCTACAAAGAACTTCACCATTAATGTGTAAAATCATATGCGGTTACACATGTGCTAACATTGCTTCTACTATTGGCAGAATGCAGTCAACGAGCCCATAGAATACCTCTCAGGATTTCCTTGAGTCCCTTCACTTTGTTTCTAATTATGAAGACCATTCATTACTTTATCCTTTAACCCCTATAACAATATACTAATGTCATTCTATGGAGCATAGAATGCATTATATTCCTTCAAAGAATTTGTAGGCATCTGCCAAAAGATGTTTTGCAGTTACTACTGAAATCACACCAGGCAGGCACATGTAGCCTGGACAAAAGAGCCCAGGCAGTTTTACAAGGGGTTCAGTCAGCACTAAGCAGCCTTAAAAATCTCTTGTGTTTCCTTCTTTTTCATTAAGTTTAAAAGAAGAGAGTACAATTCCTTAGGGGATGCCGGCTCATCAGGTCTTGGTGTCTCCCGTAAGTGTGGCAAATCGTTGCATCACATTTCTTTTGGGAAATGGTTGGTAACTCCCAGACTTAATTGCCTCCTGCACACAGGTGCAAAGATCAAGGAGCCAGGACGATTCCCCGTCTTCAGATGTTTTTCAGAATATATGGTTTCAGTGGAAAGCATCCAATAAGAGGGGACTTGCCCCCTCTTACCAACAGTGGGGAACGGGTCAGGTCACACTGAAGGCCCTGGGGGTTGGGAAGGCAAGGTGTTCGATTTGCAGTGGGTTTCTCAGTCCAGTGTTTCATTGAGTACAGGTTCTGGCTGCCACCAAGTCCCTGCAATTCTAAATTTGTAAAGAGAAGGAGACTGTGGGTTTGACTTTTAGATATGGCATCATGAATCAGAATTCAGAAGATGCTAGAAGTAGAGAGTTTGCTAGCGTCTGTATTCTCCACACCTCCAACTCACAGTGAAAGTCACTGCATCAAATGTAGAGATTCACCAGGACCATGCAGTTACTTACTAAAAGAAGGAACACCAACAGAATCTCCAAGCTCTGGCTCTTGTATTCTTTTCACATAGACTTGCAAACTCAGGCCATAGAAACCATATGTTTTTATTTCCACCAAACAATATCTTGCTGGTCTCTTTAAATACTTAAGTCTGCTATAAACAATAGAATGTAGTCACTTTTCCAATATTCTGCCCTTTCTTCAGGTGTCAGACAGGCTGAACATTAGCTACACATAACTGCAAAGTATTAAGATTTTTTTCCTTTTTCCCTTAGTCAAACCCTAATTTTAGATTTCATAGCATGGCTTACGTGTGCATTACCATAAAACAGATATACTATGGAAATGAAATCCTTCCTCCCTAAAGGTTAAAGATAGTCTGTAACACATCAGTGCCGTGAGATAAGCATTGTGTATTTTTGAAGTTAAAAGTTTACACTCATCTCCTGAAATTTTTCATGCATCTATTTGGTGCTCATAGACCTTCTTCAGCATGTGTCTTTAGAAATCTCAGACCCATTCTTGATGGCATGGTTTCTTTTCTTATTATTGAGTTTTTAAATTTCTTTGTGTATTGTGGATACAATTTCTCAATCAGAAATGAATTCTTCAAATAATTTTCCCCTGGTGATATTTTTCATTCTCTATTTCCTGATTGACTTGTGTATGAAATGATCTACACATTCACAGCATGAGGAAGAACTGGACAGTAGTCAACATAAGTAGTACAAGTGTTTTATAAACTCTTGGGACAATTTTTGTAATATTGGGATCCCCTTCTTTGCTGTGATTGACTATGTTCTATGAAGCAATTGTGTCCAAGAAACGAAGCTTTCACCACTTTTAAATCCTTGGATTTAGGGAAAAAACGTTCAAGAACGGCACAACCCTAAGAAAAACACAAGTAATAAATCAATTTAGGGAGATTCAGACTTTCTCCCTTCAGGTTTAGGTAGCTGATGCTATTTCCTTGAGCTTTGTCTTGCCTTGGTTTGATTTGGTTTCTTTATATCCATTACACTCAATGGTGCAGTTCACTAGTTAGTCATCCAACCAATGAGAAGAAACACATGTGTGTTCCTGTGTAACCACTGAGTTGTTCAGTGCTTTCTCTTTCCCCTCCTGGTGGATCCTTGGCTCTTCACTCTGGACTGAGCTCTACAATTGCCTCTCAGTTATGCAACAGAATTACCTAGAAACACTGCCTTTTCTTAATCCTGGATGCACCGCATCGCTCACTTCTGAGCCTTCAAAGATTAAAGAAACTCAAGGGCTATTCTTATGGTCAGGCATAACAGACAGGGTGTAAAAAGAAAATTGCATGAAGTTTGATTTTCCTTTTACCAAATCACATATACCCAGAAGGCAACACAGTGAAACCGGCCCTGGAGTCAGACCCAGCTCTCTTACTCACTGGCTGCTGACACCACAGAAGTTACTAAATATCTAGTGTTCTTTTCAGATGTGAGATAGAGTTAATGATGCATACTGGCTTTTTAGTGTGGTTGGGAAAATGAATTTTATGTAAAGCATTTAAATCACTTGATGAATTATACAATACAATAAGTACAGAGTCATCCTTGGTCTTTTAAAAATTACTCTTTCCTCACTTGTTCCTATATTTCTGACCCTCTGCAATGAAGATTTCACATCTCTTTGTGCATATGGTATGTTATTCTTTGAGATCTCTGAGTATTTCGTTTTCTTCTCTATTCTTTGAGATCTCTGAGTATTTCATTTTCTTCTCTATAGTACATTATCTACATTTATGCATTTTCTACATTTATATTTACTTTGTTTTACACAGACAAAAGGAGCACTCAAAACCATTCTTCTTTACGAATTAGGTGGGTAATTTCTCAACCCAGCTCAAATGAACATCTGATAGCATGTGATGAATGATAGCAGAAGAGCAGGACCATTGGAGAGGCAGAACTCGGCACTCGCAAGAAGCTCGCACCTTCTTCTATTGTGTGTGGACACCTGGAGAAGCCACACAATCATCACGGTCACCAGAACCCTCATGGAATCTCCTCAGTGGAAGAGGATTCTCTTCCGAGAATCACCCTAAGGAAAATGTTCATTTACTTCTACATATAAAATCCCAACGGCCTTATTCTTTAGTTCTAATTTGAATATTTCCAGTGACACTGATTTACTGCCCTCATCTGTAAACCAAACCAAGTCTGTACACTCATGGATAAAGAAACCAAGGACCGCATGACAGTGATGGAGTTCATCTTCCTGGGCATCACGCGGGACCCCCAGCTGCAGATCACCTTCTTCATGGTCTTCCTCGTTGTGTACCTGGTCAGTGTTTTGGGGAACGTGGGCATGATTATCCTGCTCATCACAGACACTCGACTGTACATGCCCATGTACTTTTTCCTCTGCAACCTCTCCTTTGTGGATTTGGACTATTCCTTGGCCATTGCACCCAGGATGCTGACTGACTTCCTAACGAGGCTCAAAGTTATCTTTTTCTCCAGATAAGCCACATAGTTTGCTTTTTTTGTAGGCTTTGTAGATGCCGAGTGCTAATTCCTGGCAGCAATGGCCTATGACCAGTGGCCATCTGTCGACCCCTCCACTACTGCACTCTCATGTCCAAGCAAGTCTGTGTGGCTCTCATTCTGGGCTGTTACCTGGCTGGCCCCTAGTGAGTTTAATAGCCCACACTTTCCTCACTTTCAGTTACTGTGGTTCCAATATCATCAACCATTTCTTCTGTGAAATCCTGCTGCTGCCAGACCTGTCTTGCTCAGATACCTACATCAGTGAGACATTGATGTTCAGTTTGTGTGGCTTCATTGAGTTCAGCACCATCCTCATCATCTTCATCTCCTACACCTTCATCCTCATCATTATCTTCAGAATGACTTCCACTGAGGGACAGCTCAAAACTTTCTCCACCTGCGGGTGTCACCTCACAGGTGTCACCTCTCTGATGTCACTCTCTTCTATGGAACAGTCATGTTCATGTACTTGCAGCCAACGTCCAGTTATTCCCTGGACCAAGATAAGTGGGCTTCTGTATTTTACACAATTATCATACCTATGTGGAACCCCCTGATCTACAGTTTGTGGAACAAAAGTGTAAAAGCTGCTGTCAAAAAACTAATTAGGAGAACATCTCAATAGTAAGCACAAAAATATCTGCTTTTGCACAGGTCAGTACTAGGGTTAGAAGAATGACTGCAGGAGATAGCAAAGACAAATCATTACCATAAACGTTACCCAACTCATCATCTCCTTGCTGAGTAAATCTTAAATTCTAAAGGGATTTTCTATAACTCTAGTTGTATAATGTGAAATTGTATAATGTATATCAGTTAAATTAATGCTTTTGGAAAACGTGCTTAGCAAGATGCATTAGGTGTCATTTAAATTTGATCCACATGTTGATTAGAAATAGGACTTCATTTGGAAAAGAAATATCTAGTCACTCTAGAGCCTGTTTTTTCAGAGTCCTAAGTAATGTCAGGTCCAAATACTGCATTTTTTTTACTTTGAAATGAAGTCAGAGAAAAATGTAGGTAAAATCACAGGAAATGCTGTTGACATAGGGGTGATTTAACTCAGTCTGGGATCAATTCATTTGTGTTAGTGAAGTCTTACAAGGGCTAGGTGTGTCTAAGGTTCTGAGACTGTACATGGAGGATATGATTTTCCAACAGTGTGCGTCTTCTGCTTTGTTTGCTCTTTTATCCCTCTGAATATGCTGCCACCAAGAACAAAGTCAGGAATTATTCAGATCCAAACTCCAAGGCTAAGACCTGACCTGGGCTGTGCTTGTGACTAACTGGCTCTGTAAACATTAGGACACCTTTTTGTTTTGTCCACAGCTTTCCCTCTGGTCAAGGGGTTGGTTTCACAGGATCCCTTTGGTCTCTTATGCCATATATAAAAAAAGAGATGTGCATCTGCAGTCTATAACTTCATGCATTGACATCTTTTGGGCCCTCAGATAAATGGTACAACTCTGAGACCATAGGAAAGACACAGTTTGGAGCAATCCCCAAGGTGAGTTTTAGCAAGCTTGCATGTCTGCAAGTTTAGTGTACCTATACCTACATACAATTTTTTCTTTCTTTCCATCTTAATTAAACCAAGATCTTTTCCATGGGGCTCGACTTGTTGCAACATCATGCCCAGGCCTTTATAAAACAATAACCTCCCCAACCCTGATGTCAGAATGATGGACAAGTCAAGATAAATATTTTCTCCATGCATATTTTAAGGCTATAACTCAAGATGTCAGATATTAGCATTATTAGGTTAAGGCAGCAAATTTGAAACCTTGAAAAACCTATAATTCCACCATACCTTCATCTTGAAATATTTGCAAACATTTATCTCTGTCTACACTCTTCTTTCAGAGCTATATAGTTAAATGCTACACAAACAACTGTTCCCATAATGTATGCACTGGCCACATTTATCAATGAAGTCACTAAAAATGTTTAAAAATGGAAGAACCAGGGTATATTGAATAAGCTTTCTAATTGTGCCACTGAACATGAAAGGTGATTGATTTAGTTTAAGTAGAGTCAGTTATACTCCAAATTTCCAGAAAATATCAATGATGTAACACTCTGAAGAAAGAATATCTGTGATTATTGGACATTAGTAGTGATGGGGGGAATGAAATTCCCAACCCAAAAGATTTCTGGCATGAGTTCATGTTCTGTAAAATCAAAGAATGAATTTTAGGAACAATGGAGGGTAAGAGCAGAAGGTATTTATTGAGAGAAAGAAAGATTCTGTCTGGGAGAGAGACAGAAGGGGTCCCGAGTGAGTTGCCAAAGACTCTGTCTTTTCTTCAAAATTTAATAGAGTAAAACCACAAGGTGAGATGGTTTCAAGATAGAGAAAACTGGGAACTCAAAAGGCAGAAGGGCATGAAGTGGGACAGAACTATTATCAACTAATAAGATTACTTGTTCAGGAAAAATTGAACAAATCAAGGACAAATGGGGAAGTGAGTCACACAACAAGTGGGCACTGTTTATGGAACAATGACCCTTCCTGTAGGGAGTTGGAATGGTGGCTCCTGGTTTCCTCAAGGTGATCTATACCTATTTAGAATATCAATCTCTGATGTCTATACTTAGGGTGTGGTTGCATTTGGTTTGCCATTTGTCTTCAGATCTGGACCACAGTGGGAGGTGTGTGTCTCCTCCAAGGTCACAAGACATCTGTTCCTCTGTGCCAACTCCCTTGAGGGTCTAGCCCTGTCTGACTGCCTATAATATTCCTATCTAACTCAGCTGCCTATAACAGTAAAACTTGCAGTATGGAAACAATGGGAAAATTTATCCTTGAGTTTGTTTTGCAATCAAATGCGTAGATTGCAAATATCTTGTGAAACACATTAGAGCTTTCCTGTCCATTTAACTATAAGTCAAAGGGACATTATAACTCAAAGAAAAGTTGCCTTGAATCTCCCTTGCAAAAGTTTAATCAGTGACCACATTGCTAAAAGATTGTTTTTTTTAATTTGTTGCTATATCAATTCAATTTAAAAAGTAATTTATATTTCATAAAATTCTTAAAATAGCAAGAGAGATGGGCATTTTCTTGTTTTAAAAGTAATAAAAATAATACCAAGTCAGTGGTCTTGTAAAGAATCAATGATTAAAGAAAAATAATCCAAGGACCTCATTCTCTATGAACTATTGGGAAACATTCACCTTTTCACACAACTTAAAAAAGAGCTCTGATGCCGATTCTGCTATTTTTTGCCTATGTAACTTTGAACAATTTACATCATCTCTCCAAGAGAGCTTTTTTCATCCATTAAATGAGAATGATAATGCTTACCTTTTGAGATTTTCCACAGGCTGTATTATGATCTCTGAAAGGTATCAGTTAAAAGACAACTAAGGAACATTAATATCTTCTACTTTCCTTTTCATTTGTATGCTAAGTATCCATCATTATAATATCAATGTGCTAAAATAAAGTGAGGACACAAAATATTTTAGCTTTCAATCCTTTGGTGGTAGATTTACTTACATAACTATGCAAAGGCAAGAGAAAATATATATAACTTGAATGATTCACCATTCTCACCAATAAGTGTCTAACATAGACCCTTCATCATCTCTGTAATTCTGTTTCTTCATCAATAAAATGAGGACTATTATTTATACCTTAACCATAGAATTTGTTCACAAAAATAAGAGATCAATCAATACTTATGTTTGAAAACCCTGGCTTTTCCTTCTTACATTAAAATCATATCACAATTATAATACCATGACAATGATAAACATGAAAATCATGTTCTCTATATTAACTGCTGGTTTTTGTATTAATGAAGTTAGTATTACTATACTATGGACTGTTAAGGCTAAATGCATGGAAAAGTAAAGATTGGAGGTGGCACAGTGATATGAAGCTGAGATGCAATCCTGCTTCCTCTGTTCTTTACCTGTATGATCTCGTGTGAGAATTTTTCTAACAAGGCATGTTTAAAACTGGATGAATAGTATGAGATATATACATGATCTCATGGAGACTTCATTTAGTTAAATCCAAATACCGTGGAACACAGGAAGAAGCAAAAAAGGTTAAAAGGGAGGCATAGACAAAGTGTTACATTAGCTCAGACATCCTTTCTGGGAGATGAGGAAAGGCTCATGAATGATGAGGTATTGGATTTGTGTCTGAAACATTGAACGAATTTGTAGAGGGAAGCAATGAGTTGCAGAATACAGAACTGAGGAGGGAAATGTAGTTAACAAAGGCAAAGTGTTCAGATACAATGGGGCAAGCCCAGCAAGGCTTTGGACTGGGAAACTACTGGAAAGGTTTGATGGTGAAACTGGAACATAGCTCCATGCCCTGATGCCAATTTCAGAGCCTGTAAATCATCCCCTGGGGAGCAGGAAGTCTATCTTTTGTGGAATCTAAAGAACATTCCTCTTTAGCTCCTGAAATCTGTCACGCATCTGTCAGCAAAACAACCTGGAAAGAAACCAGCACAGAATCATAGTCAATAAACTGGGAAATCTAAATAGATGGAATTTTTGAATCAAGTTTAATAGTACAGCTAGCATGATGTTCTTAATGGGGCTTGAATAAAACTCCAATAATCAACTACAGTCCAGGTCTTTTCCCACGAAAATTTAGGGTCAAATCTCTGCCTTCAAGTTTTGCCTTTAGGAGGATTCCTGGAAATTCCAGGCTATACAATACCTTATATATGGCACTGTTATCTTTCCACCCTATTTCAATAGCTGCAACATGGCCAGAATATTTTGTTTGTTTTTCCTGGTTGTCTTCCCCAAATCACCTCTCTGGAATTATTTCTCCCTGCTCCCTTTCATGTTCCAGATTCCACTCTAAAAATTTATTTTTATTTTTACCTTTTCATGCCTGTCTATTCATGCCAGCATTGCTTAAAATTTACCCAGGTTTTTCCCATTGCAATATCAAACTCAAAACAGATACTTAAGGACTATTTGTGGAAAGAAAAGTGTGACAAAAAGCATTTGTCAATTGTACTATTTTAAACATCTATGTGATTACCTAGAAAGAATCGGTGGCATCTGTGTGTCTAACTGTAAAACCAAGTGTTTAAGAGACAATAACTCTTTACCACATCTGGCTTTAGGAAACTGAACCTGAGCCCACACTGAAATCAACTTTATTATGGGGAATGACCCAGAGGATTCTCCTTCCAAAGAAAATTAACTGTGTCCATTTTGGATAAACTTGGCCCTATCTCCAGATATTGACATATTCAGAGCTGGTTAGGCCATTTCTTTGTCTCTTCAATTGACTTTAAGCAATGTAATTCAAGCTAGCTGAGGAGCTGATGTGTAGTCTCTGAAGCAAAGTGACAGGTCAGTGTTACCCCACCCAGTGCCTCCCCAAATATGTGGTTAAGGTAAGGCCAGGCAGGATGCAGAGCCATACTCCACACTGTAGGCTGGGACTGAACTTCGGGAAAGAGGTTATGACTTCCCTAGGCAAAAAGGATTGTACATCAGAACTAAACCACCAACCCCGAATTATTAGACACTACCTCAGTTGCATTATGTAGATTGCTCTCTTTGCATTTCTTGCCTTTTGCTTATTGCAGAGGTGATCTCAGACCTCCTATGCAGCCCAGCTCATGGTAGTCATGACAGTCACATATTTACCACCACTCTC
Organism: Dasyprocta punctata; assembly: GCA_004363535.1. Lineage (NCBI taxonomy): Eukaryota > Metazoa > Chordata > Mammalia > Rodentia > Dasyproctidae > Dasyprocta > Dasyprocta punctata. Next base: position 40,086 of record RJWM01012611.1, read on the forward strand.
ACTGTAACTCATACCTCAGCTACTCTCATTACAGAGAATTTATTAAACCCAGGTTGGGCTCTGGATGTGGCCTTTGTTCAGGTGAACCACCATCTTGGCTGAATTTAGGACCCCTTGGCTCCCCATAACTGTATATATATGTCTTAGTGTCTTTATTTTCACCATGAGTTGCACCGGAAGTGGTAGATTGGAATTAACTCACTAGGATTCCAATAACTTATCTTTGGGATTATAGATATAAACCTTCCTGGATGATGACAAGAATGGAAAAGAGCTTCTATCATTATGAATGATGTCCTCTGATGACACCTGAAATTCCCCACTTTCAGCTCTGAACCTAACCATTCCCATTTACACCCTGCCTTCCAATATGACAAGGCTCTTAGCACTCAGCTAGACCATGACATTTTCCCTTTGTATACTTTTCTAAACCTAATAATCATACTCAAATTCCACTGATCTGGTAGTAAAATAAATTCTATTTTAAAATACATTTCAGTCATTTTTTTATTTTAAAGAGAAAAAATAGAAATGATACAGAATTTCAAAACAGGATAATAGGAAATTAACAATAGTTAATATATTGTGTGTTGTTATCTTCAAAGTAGTTGCTCAGATTACAAGATACAGTCATGCAAAATTGATCAAATAATATAAGCACAAACCATTCTTTATAAGGAACTAAAAGAGATTAGTTGTATAATTATCTTAGCTATCACATATGTTCTTTTCTCTTCCTTTTCTTTTTCTCTAGAAATCCTCCTGGGATTCAACCTCCAGGATTTTCAAATTTGTAAATTATTGGGTTGCTACAAGGGCTCAGCAAGATAATAGTACTGTGGCCAAACGCACATCTTATTCAGGTCAGCTTGGGTGTTTTCCAGTTGGCTTGGACCAAATATGAATAGTGTCCCCTTTCTCTCTCGAAAGTGCTCTCATTCACTTATTAAATATTTGAGAAACTAAAGTATACTGTATTTATGTTCATTTAGGCTTAACAAATGGTAGTTAGAGATAAGTTATTCACGTAATTCCACAAACTCAAAAACATCCCCACCTTAATATGATGGGTCTGAGACATTGAGAAAAGTTTATTTTTTATTCTCATATCTTGGGGTACAGTTAGTAAGCAACAAATATTAATTGAACAAATGAATGACAAAACCTTGCTGATGAAACCTAGACCCACTTCTGGATCTCAGGAAACCTACTGGAGATGCTGGATATATGAGCTGCTAAGATTCCTAAAAGAATATAAGTGGCCCTATTTCCTAAAGCCATGAAATGGGAGTTATGGGAGTTTACACTGTGTACCAGTGTGTTCACAACTTACAAGTAGTAAAGTCAGAGTTAGAAATAAATTTTTGATTCCTGCCCAGTAGTTTTAAAATAAAGAAATGTACAGGAATATAGAAAGTGACAGTTATGATCGTAATTTGTAGAAGTTAGGGACACCTCTGTAAAAGGCTGGGTTCATGACTACCTTTAGTCTGGGGATGGAGTTAGACGCAATAGAGAGCATTTGTGCAGGATTGCACAGGGAAACGGTGGTTCAAAGGTCAAATGGCTGGAAAAATCACAAAAGCTGAAACACACAAAAAAATCCAAACAAATGATGGCCTCCAAGAGGTTTTTCCAATTTTAGATCATGCTGAAAAGGTGAAATCAATTAAAGAAAATCAATTTCACTGTGAAGCTAATTCCACCACAGTATTCTATTATCCTCATCATTTCTAACCGGGAGGTCAAACAGTTGTTTTACATTAACAAAAAGACCCTGACTAGGAATAATGGTGACAGGATATAACAAAGCAGTGTTTATTATATCTTTCACATCACAGAGACAACAGTAAAATCTTTCAACGTTGTATTATTTTCCTTTATTCTTAAGACAAGTAAAAGTAGTGAAAAAGCAAAGTCATTGGAGGATGCATTTTGATATATTCAGAGTAAATTTATTTTCAGAGCTGAAAGAAATTCTAAGACATGATTCAGACAGATACGTTGCAAACAAATGTTTTATTTATAAATAAAAGAGGTTCATAAAAATAATCTTGCATGTATTCATAGATAATTTAGAACATCAATTATATTTTTCTATATATTTTTCTCTTTTATATATGCTTACTTACAGCAGACAATAATACTGAGGTCAGGCAGTGAAGATATGTAGTTTATGACAATTGACTCCCTTATAATTTGTTTACTCTATACTTTTGTTATACAGTGATAACATGTTTTCTCTCCATGATGTCCTTATAGTACCATAAACCCACTTAAGTGTTAAGAGGAAATGATGTAACTGGATATTAAATAATGTGCAGGGATAACATTTCACCCTAGTTTGCATCTAACAATGATTGAATCATCCGATTGTCCTCTTAATATTATTAAACTATTGTATTTTCATTTTTCGTCAAAGGAAACAAACATAAGATCAAAATTTTGCTTCAAGATTTTTAGATTATATTTACTTCAGAGTCAGAAGAGTCTGGATCATAATATTTATTTTAGTCCACTCAATTCCAGATTACTGATAACTACCAAGCGGTCAAAAATGCATGGATTGGTCAGGTAGTTGTTACAAATAATGAACTGCTAAAAAAAATTCATTTCCACTGTTTTTTTAACATGTTTTGCATAAACATGGCCTCATAGGAATGAGTTTGCAAGTTTTATAAGTTATTAATTTATCACTTTTCAAAGTTGAGAAATAATTTTTGTAAATAATAACTTTCAAATAGTATATCTCTATAGACATTTTATTTCTCTTTTCAAAAAAAGTGCTAAGTTTCTAAAGTATACCTAGATAGCTTATTTGATAATGTTAGGGAGAATATCAAATGCTATCTTTTGCTTTAAATAAGTTGTTCAGAAAAAAATGTAAGCACATATTTCTAACAAAACTGCAGTTATTAAGCTAATATATAAAATGACTAGTCACATGTATATCAAGGAAAATACAAAAAATGCCAAAAACTACTGTGTAATAAAACTGGCTAGCCAGACATGTGGAGGAATGGAGCTATTAGAGAATTAGTGAGAAAGATAGAGTTTAGGTCAAACAGAGGTGTTCAGTATTTCATGGATCCATTCTGAAGGAGGATTGTGTGAGTGTGGAGGTTAGCATCAAATCCAACCATAAAATCAGATGCATGCAGAGCCCTAATTCCTTATCAATTATGAAGGTAATGCAAACGTGGGATGCTGCATCTAAAAACACTTACTCTGATGTTCTGCATGTGTTAGAAACATATTTCTCTATATCAAAGTGACTCCAGTACTCTGGGAGGGAGATCTGCTACGGTGTCCAGGAAATCTCACAAGCACAGAATGTACTTCCCTCGGTGAGGGAGGTTGTTGGACACAGGAAAGCCTTGCAGAAGCATTACTTCCTGTGAAGTTTGCAGGTGAGCCTTCAGGTGGACATCAGAAGTCTGTCCGGAAGGGCGATGCTCATTTCCTCTCAGTCTTCACACTCGGAAGGTGACTGTCAGGTTCCAGGGAGCCCAGGCTCACTGTGAGCCTCTTGTGCTCTCTGCTTTGTAAAAGCTCTCTGCAGGGCTCCTTTCCGATCCTGGTTCTGCAGGCTGTAGATCAAGGGGTTGAGCATGGGTGTGACCACAGTGTAGAACACCGTGATGATCTTGCCCTCGGCCTGGGAAGACTTGGACTGGGGTCTCATGTACATCAAGATGGCTGTGACATAGAACAGGGCCACCATGTCAGGTGGGAGACGCACATGGACAGCACCTCCAGTGCCTCCTGGAGGCTGAGTGCATCCTCAGGACAGACAGGAGAATCCGGGCATAGGAAACGACAATGAGGAGGAAAGGGATGAAGACAATGATGACACTGAAAGTAAAAACCACCAGCTCTGTAGGTGACATGTCAGTGCAAGCCAGCTTCAGCACCGAGGACACCCCACAGAAGAAGTGATTGAGGACACTGGGACCACAGCTGGGCAAGGGCAAGGTGAGGGCATTGATGACCATGAAACTCAGGAAGCTGCTGCCCCAGGAAATGGCTGCCAGTTGGACACAGGTGTTTCAGTCTGTAATGACAGTGTAGTGAAGAGGATGACAGATGGCTACATAGTGGTCATAAGCCATGACACCCAGAAGAACACATTCAATCATCCCGAAGACCAGAGAAAATTCTGAGTAGCACAGTTGTCCACCATGTTGGACAGCATTTGTGGGACATTGGTGGAGGTGTAGCAAATATCCAGAAAGGACAAGTTAGTGAGGAAGAAGTACATGTGGGTTTGGAGATGAGGCTCTATGCCGATGACAGTGATGATGACAACATTCCCAGTCACCGTTAATAAATAGCAGAATAAGAATAAAACAAAGAGAATGAGCTGGGTCTCAGGCTCAGACCAAAGTCCTAGGAATAAAAACTCAGTCAAGGTAGAGTTCATCTTCTTTTTATCCATCTTGCACACCAGCACTCTGTCACAGAATCACCCAGTCACCTCTAAACAAAATCAAGCTCCCAAAATGTCAGTTGGAAAGCTAAAGATAGTACAAAGGTGTTAGAGACCACTATGAAGGGGCTTTGAGCAGGGTTAAAAATTAACTAATCGGCTTTCTGTTTATCTGTGAGCCTGTCCAAGACCTAGGCCCCTTGTCTGGTGATGGGAGCTGATTCATAATAACTGAACCTCTATGAATCACTGGTCTGACTGAGGTCTGTAGTGACCCGTGATGTCAGAGATACCTCAAAGGGCAAGAAAAGGTCACCACCGAAGATTCCTGGCTCAGTAAATAGATAGAAACTGCAGCTGCAGTCCTGTTCCCACCATAAATGTCATCATGGAGATAAGACAGTTCTCCTTAATTGGCACAATTTACTACTTGGAGAAGTCTTTGAAGTGACTCCCAAGGTCCTGCTCCTTTCCTGTGCTGTCCTCAGTATCCCCTCTCTTTGTCTGCTTTGATAATAAATACAGGCAATGGAGAGAGGCTTTTTATCTTCACTCTCATGATAGCTGCAGAATCAAGAACTCTGCAGAGGCTTTGATCTTCCTGGAGCCCTAAAATCATACTGAAGTAGTGAGACCCCCGGGATAAATAAAACTCACGGAGCGCCCAATGAATTTGAAATGGAGTGTTTATTGCCAGGCCTGGTGACGCAGTCTCATTTAGAGCCGATTCGAGACTGCGTGCCTCTCTGTGGCCTGGAGGGGCTTATAAAACATTAGAACAAATAGATGAGGGGTTTTGCTAGCGCGGGTACAAAAACAAATTACATTGGTTAGTTTTAATGACCTCTTACACTCATTGGAGGAGATGTCTTTGGGAGGGTCTAAAGTCGGATGGTGGTGGTCATCTCCTAATATGGGTAACATAGGTTTCGGAAAGGCACGTTTTACATTTTTTTTTTCCATGAGGCAGGGTGAGTGTCTATCTTTTGACCCAGCTTTCCGGTCAGTTTCGTCCTTGAGCAACCTAAAGTTGTAACTGTTTGTTCCTTAGATTACTGGGGGAAGGGGGAATTTACAGAAAACAGAAACCCTAGTGAGTCAAGAGGGGGCAATGGTTAAGGGGGTTTCTGGTCTAAGACGGCGCATACAGAACAGCAAAGTGGCACTTTGGTCAAATCACAGGCTACAGGTTATAACACATACCACTTTATCTCATTTATTTAAGCTTTCGCCTTACACTCTTTCGGGAGATTGGGAATCTAGGCCGGGTGCCTGATATTACAGAATTTGTTCTTTGAGGGTTAACTAGTAGCCCTGACCTGCGACTCCATTTCTTACTGGTCTACTTTATCACTTTGCTTGGGAATATTGGTATGATCATATTAACTCAGATTAGTCCTCAGCTCAACAGTCCTATGTACTTTTTCCTCGGTCTCCTCTCTTTTGCAGATATGTGGGTCTCCTTTACTGTGACCCCTAAAATGTTGGAAAATTTGGTTTCTGAGGTCAAAACCATCTCCTATGCTGGTTATGTAATGCAATGTTTCTTCTTCATTGCCTTCGTCCATTTTGAAATCTTTCTCCTGGCTGTGATGGCCTTTGATCACTACATGGTGATTGGCAACCCTCTGCTCTATGGAAGCAGAATGTCAAGAACTGTTTGTATTTAGCTGATTCCTTTGCTTTATTTATATGGCTTCTTCATCAGTTTGATCTCAACACTGTGGATCCATGGCTTGTACTTCTGTGGAAACATTGAGATCAATCGCTTCTACTGTGCAGATAAAGCTCTCATCAAAATGGCCTGCACTGGGACCGCCATTAAAGAGTACACCATGTGCATGTTAGCAGACCTCAAATTCTCCTACTCTTTCTTGGTCATCATCATCTCCTATACATTCATCCTCATTGCCATCCAAAGAATATGTTCTGCAGAAGAAAGAAAGAAAGCCTTTTTCATGTGTGGGTCTCACTTGACCGCGGTCACCATATTCTATGGAATGCTGTTCTTCATGTACCTCAGGAGCCCGACTGAGGGGTCTGTGGAGCAGGGCAAGATGGTGACTGTGATTTACACCACAGTGATTTCTGTGTTGAACGTCATGATCTACAGTCTGAGGAATAAGGACATGAAGGAAGTTATGGACAAACCTATCAGCAGAATATTTTTAACTAAATAAAAACTTAAATATCTTGATGAATCTAAGAGGTGGAAGATACTGTTTCAGATAATTTGAAGAAAATGTGTGTTGTATTTTCAATGAGTAGAAAAAACAATATATAAATAAATAGGAAATAATGGTGCAGAAAGGAAGTGATTGTAAACAGGATTCAGGATCATGAAATCTATGATGGGAAAACCAATTCATGTCATTTATAGATTGTGTCCTCATAAGGTCAAATTCAGTAGTTTGATTTATAATTTGAGAAGTCGTTTTACGACTCTTCAATGTTTCACAAGATTCTCATTATTTTAATCCTGTTTTTAAAGGAGTTTTCATATTCTCTATGGTTTCTTTTTGCACCTAGCAGATGATCTGTTATTTGGTTATACAGTGTCTTGTTACTTTACAGTATTTAGATTGAAAGCTTCACCATGAATTACAGTGGTGCCTCACTGTGTGAACTCAGTTCTGCAGTTCTGGGAATGTGGTGTTCCTCACTCCAGATAGCATTCTCAAAGGGAAGCAAAAGTTTCCTTGAACCTCCTGTTTTAGAAATGAATTGTTTGGAAAAACAAGCATTCATGAACCAAGGTATTACTGTATGGTTATTTCTAAAGACAACATTGCTGTCAGTTTTGCTTATCATGTAGTATAAACTTTTATTTTTTAACTGGGGATTGAACTCACAACCTCATGCCTGCCAGGCAACTGCTTAGGCCACTGAACTAAATCTCTGGCCCTATTTTTTGAGACAGGGTCTCACTATGCAGTTCAGCTGGCTGTGAACTCACTTTGTAGCCCAGGCTGGTCTCAAACTCACAAAAATTCTCCTGCCTCAGCCTCCCAAGTGGTGCGATTAAAGGCGTGCACCATCATTCCTGGCTCATGCAGTATAAATTTTAAGCAACATTAACTAACTGCACAATATGGGTTTTCACTTTCAAGTGCATACTAATTTATCACACATAATTAATACATGAAAAACTTATTTAACATTCTATACTATCTACTTAAGATATCTTCTGGTTTTAAATTTTAAAATGAGTATCAGAAAGTGATAAGGCCACTTCCTCGTGATTTGGAATTTTAACTGGGATTCAATAGGCAGATATGAGGAACTCAAACTATTTTGAAGAAATGTGGAAATATATTTTCTATATTTTTTTCATTCTTTTGTGATATTCTGTGTTTCAAGATTTGGTGGAAAGAGAAACAAACTATAGCATTCAAAGTTTCTAGCACATTCTATAGGTACTATACCTCTTATCTTGGTTACTTTTCTCTCATTGCTGGGACAAAATACCTAACACTCAAAATGAATGAAGGAAAGGTTTATTGAGCTTACAGTTTTTGGAGGTTTCAGTCCATAATCAGCTGGCTCCAAGGCAGGGCGGCAGGGCACAGGGTCAACACTTCTAGATGGCAGAAGACAGCAGAGCAGAGAGTAGGGGAAGCAAGTCTCCTTTCCTCCCTTATATTGTGTGCAGGCCACCTCCTGCCCATCAGGGCAGATGTAGAACTCACAAAATCTCTATGTCTTCCTCTTCACAGGATGAGGTTATTCACGAAGTTAGGATGCTGGTTCCCTGCTGAGTCTTAGTTAAACTTCTAAACTTCTCTAGTTGACACAATGTATCAACCATAACACTTGTCTTTAAAATTAGTAAATGAAATTTTGCATACAGTGATTGCCATATCCTTTGTTATTTTACTGGACTGTTACTTCACTCCTAAATTTTTGGTTTGAAAAAGAGAAAATCTTTTGCTGCACAGAGAAGGCACTTTGATAATAAATACACATATCTAAAATGTTTCTGGTTATGGGCCAAGCCTGTTCATTTTTTAGTTGCCAAACATTTAGAACATTGAAAACATAAAAGTGGCATTTCCCAAATAAAACAAAATTAAGCACTTACAAATATCCATAGTTGGACTTCCTCCAAGATGGCCACCGAGATGACACCGTGACAGGGAGGCTCCCTGAATATACCATCAAAATGCTGGAATATAAACTAATATAATAACAGAGAGAAGGGAAAAAGAGGGAGATGTGTCCTCTGGACCCAAGAAGAATCTAAAACGAGAACTGTAGCCCATGGAAAGAGTAAAAGAATGAAATAAAGGCAGAGACCTGTCTGGAGCGGAACCCAAACAGCGCTGTGACCCGCGCTGAGAAGGTACGATCCTGGTGCTCTTGATGCGCAGGGGAGCTGCCGGTGGATTTGCTGTGGTGTGGCGCGACGGCAGAGACGACGGTAGACCATGGAGCGAGGTGGTCGCGAGCGGGCGAGTGAGTGAACCCAGCGGCCCCCACCCCCCCACCCCCGAGGGAGAACGAGGCACAGCCATCTTGAGTCCGGAACTGCACCTAATTAGGCACGATTCCCGGAAGGCTGTGGTGGAAACAGCGCTAATGCCCTGGGGGTGATAGAAGAGGTTTGGCGGACAGCCCTGTACGGTTAACCAGACAGCGGCCCTATCTTCTTGCGCACTGCAGTAGACATTCACGGAGCAGAAACAGGCTTGGGAGAGGCAGTGGACCAACAGGGCCTCACGGGCGAGCCCAGGAAAATGCCAAGACGGAAAGGCAGAGGGCGCTCTCCAGACT
>RJWM01012612.1:0-56046 GCA_004363535.1 Dasyprocta punctata
TGCTACTTAAATAAAAATTGATACCTTTAGAAAAACTTAAAGCATTTATTTGGTAAGTAATAAAATATTTATACTTTAAACTCATTTATTTAACTTCAAAGTAACATCATATAATAATTTAAGTGGAAGAAAGGCATGTGCATGACAATATTTACTGTGCTTCATAGTAGGAAAATATTGCATTATAAGTAGCAATTTAAATGTAAATATGTAAGATAGAAAAAGAAGAACAATGTTATCCATAGCAAAAGTTCCTTACAAACACCTTTGAATTATTAATTCAGATTACACAGTACAGCATTGCTTATAATTTGAAGATGTTAATATTCCACTTTAGCCTCATTTGCAAGAAAATGCTTGATACTTACATAACGAATAATTTTCAAGGTCTTATTTTTGAAAATGTTTTACCTTCATTCCTTAAAGGGCTGTGGAGGCCAGATTGAAGCAGACACACTACATCATTTCCATAAACTAGCCCCTCACTCACCACCCACTCCCTAGTACATTCAGCTCGCACTTACTCCCCTACACGGCCTGCAGTCCTTTCTCATGGGAAAGTCTCTCTGAGTCATGGTCTTCTTCATTTTCTCTTCTCTATTATCTCAGTAGACTGACTTGTTGAAATCATTTTCCTCTTTGAGGAATTAACTAAAATGCCAGTTCTTCAGTACAAATTCTGAAAGTAACCTTCGGATTCTCTTCATTTTTTACTTGCACTCATTACATTTCTTTTGTTTTTGTGGTTTATCCTGTATATTTTTTCTCTCCACTTAGGTCCTAAATCTTTCAATGGAGATTTTGTAATTTGGAGGCTGTATTTCCCAATACACAAACCAAACACAACAGCTTACTTCTCCTGGGAACATGCTACATATTTATTAGCTCAAATTAATTCAAGTCAATATTGGGTACATGGCTCTATGAACAGCCATCCTAAGAAAATGAAAGAAAGCAAGAGTTATTGCAGATATATCTGAACCCATATAATTTGACCTATGTGCCAAAACATTACATCTGAAACTTTATAGATTCAAAATCAACATGATGTTTTTAATGAATCGTGACACTTTTCTGACACAAGGATTAATGTGCAGATATATTACTATATAATTTGTAGCTTCAAACACAGTAGGCACTGCTGTATGTGTGTTATTCCTGGCCTCTGACTTTTCCTGTCTATCTTCAGTCCCATTGTTACAGGCAGCTGAGTTAGTTAGAAATATTATAGGCAGTCAGACAGGGCTGGGCCCTCAAAGGAGCCAGTGCAGAAGTCCAGATTCCTTGCAACCTTGGAGGAGTCAAACACCTCCCGCTGTGGACCAGATCTCAAGACAAAGGATCAAGCAAATACACCCACATCCTAAGGATTGACAGTCTAAATAGTTCTGTATCACACTGAGGAAGTCAGGAGTCACCACCCCAACTCCCTACAGGAAGAATCACTGCTGTTAAGCATCCCTGCTTACTATGTGAGTCGCTTCCCCATTTGTTCCTGATTTAATCAATTTTACCTGAGCAATTAAACTTATTGGTTGACCACAGCTCTGTCCTACCTTATGCCCACCTTGAAAGTGCCCATTTTTCCCCGTCTTGGACCTGTTTCACCTCATGATTTTACTCTATAAATGTCACTAGAAAAGACAGTTTTTGGCAACCCTCTCGGAACCCCTTCTGTCTTTCTGACAGTAGCTTTCTTTCTCTCAATAAATATATTCCACTCTTCACCTCTGTTGTTTCTAAAATTCATTCTTTAGTTTTAGAGAACATGAACTCATACTGAACACATAGTAGGTTGCGAGTTTCATTCCCCTATATCAGCATGATGTAATTATCTATACACCAGTGAATATTTCTAGCTTTGATGGAATTAAAGTTCATATGACGCATTTACTGTTATTGTGTAGAGGACCATACCTTCCAGTACTCCCCAACTGACTCATGAGGCTATCCTTGCTGCTGTGGCATTCGTTTGCATATTAGTCACTTTCCTGTCAGTGGGATAAAATACTCAACACTCACAATTTAAAGGACAGGAGACTAATTTGGGTTCACAATTTCAGTGGGTTCCATCAATGGTTAGCTGGTTCCAGGGCGAGTGGCAGAACAAAAAAGTGAGAGAAAGCTATTCACTGCATGGCTGCCAGGCAGCAGAAAGACAGGTGAGGAGCTGGGACTGAGCATACACTTCACCAAATCAGCCTCCAGGGGCCCACCCCCAACCAGGCCCTACCTCTGAATTTAAAACTGGGGGTGCAGTTTAGACCTAAACCTTAAAAGTTCCCAACAAAGTTACTCCAAGACTCCAGTCCCTGGTATACCTTCTATATATGAGCTTCCATTGCTTACCGCCAATTATCTGTGCCAGCGTGGCATCAGCTAGTATCACTGCAGTCGTGAGACACAGATTAATAGTTCAGAATTGAGTTTCTCCTCAAGATAGGTCACAAATTGTTATTCCAAGACATATTAAATGATGCTTTCATTCAAAATCTGTAGTTTTAAATAATCATTTTGTCTAATCATGCCTCTAGCAATCTTTAAAATATTACTATTAATAATTTAAACTCTTTTACCTTAATTAGGTAATCATATTAAGGAGTGAAACTTTTCTTCAAATCCAGTATCGAATGAATTAATTATTTGGATTCAATTAACTGCAAGTTTGAAAAAGTAAAAAGCCATTTTAAACATGTGACAAGAATTATTCTTGCACATCTAATCTAGATTGTATGTATTAAATATATCTTTTGAATGTTAATCCCACTAGGAATTAAGCACTTATGTTGAGTTTTAAAATTCAATATTTCAAAAAACCTATCATTCATTTCTAGGTCAAGCTGACTTACATAAGTTTTAATTTGTTTTCTTACCCAAAAGTCTTTGATATTACAGAAGAATCAATCCTAGAAAAACTGGAAGAATTCCTTCTGAGGACAAGGAAAATTTCTTAAATACATAAAACAGATGGGATTTAATTGGAAAGGGAACCCCACAGAGATAAGAAACTGACAACTCAGTAGGAACTTCTGAAAAAAGAAAGTTTTCCAAATAGAACACCCAAAACCTCCCAGGATCAGAGAAAGTCTAGCTTGGGAGCCAGGGCAGCCCCTGGGGCAATTGGCAAGGTAATTAATTAAAGTGCTCTACACCTGCTGTGCAGGGATACAATTCTCAGGAGCAAGCTGAGGAGCTCTAAATTAAATGGGGGGCCTGCCTTAGGGAACTCCCAGGGTGAGTCTGGTGCCAGGAAGAGAAGTAGGGCAATGCCCTAGTCTACTTGCAGGGACAAAGCAGACACAAAGTTCCCTCAGAGAGATCTTTGAAACAACAGTTTTTATATTAAAGATAAAAATTCCAATAAGAGCTATTTAAATATGTTTAGAAACTTGGATGAGAAAACCCATCATCCTAATACAAATTTCCAAAGTCATAAAGAAAAGGTAGACATATTTGACCATACTGTATATTTAGCTTTACCTTCTTTTTGACCAAATATAGCATTGAAAAGTAAAAATGTGTGGCAAACATGTAAACCCTTTTATAATAGAAGAATTATGTCCTCCTTATGATACAAAAACTACTCTAAATCAACAAGAAAAAATGTTAAATGAACAAATAACTTAAAAATATTTCAGCTAACAGATATTTTCAAAAATTTTTAAGATCAAATAAAAGTAATGAAAAGATAATGAAAAAATTTAAAACGTATTTGTAATATATCATGTTAGTTATATTAGGAAAGTAACACTATTATTAATCTTTACTTGAAGGTAAATTGATTCAAAGTAAAATTCGGTGGAATTTATGAAAGTCTAACATTCTAGCTGTAAAGTTCACCTTCTGCATGAGGGTGAACACTGGATTAGCAAAATAGATGTCTTTTACAGGAAATGTGACAAAGGTAAAATGTTAGCGGTGTTACAAGGCCAAACAAACCCTTCCAGACTGGTAGTATATAAATAACGAGAAGCCATAACTTGGATATCTTTGGGTGTTTTAGCTGTCAGTGAAGGAAAATATCTTAGTTTCCTCCTAGAAAACTGGACTTCCTTTTCTGTATTCTATATTCCTAACTCTAGTGGAAAATGATACTTGATGTAACCTATATTAATCTTATAATCTTGAACATGTAAACAGATCTAATAAGATACCTGGTAGCCTTTGAAAACTTGCACAAACCATTTGAATTCCTTAAGCCTAAATAATCAGTAACATGTTTAGAATATAAAACCTTATGTGCATCCAGAAATAGCAGAAGTTAAAAACTTGAATACATTATGTAATGCTTTTATATTCTAATAGAACTGAATAGATTTGTGTCACCTAAATGTGAAGAAACCTATGAACAACTGTTCAGTGAAAAGAACATCCATAAAATAATAGCTATTCATTCTTCTTTATGTATATGTGTTTCAGTCTCCTTTAGGATTTGGGTCACTCTATGTACCCACCTGATTGACTACATCTACTACTTAACAATTCTAATCTTTCAGAGGATCTGAAGAAGCCTTGCTCTTCTATCCCTATTTCAGCTTCATAATGTTTTTAAGAATGTCTCAGCTAACATAATCTTTGAGAAACTCTAGTGATCTGATGATCCTTTAATTCACAAAAGTAATCTCCAGTTTAGACTAGTTATACTAAAATGATCAGAATACCAATGTTGGAAATGATGTCAGCAAGAATGTAAGATAGGAGGTATCCATCCCTTTTCTTTCCTCCACAGAGACAGAATTTTGCAACCATCAGTGGATAAAACTGCCTTTGTGACAGTCTTGGGTTTTAGGTAGGAAGTTGAGAAACCCTGGTAGAAGCCAAAACCAAGGAGGGCTTCTCTGAGAAGGAAAGCCCAAGCCCAGGTGGCAGGCTTGCAAAACATAGTCCTAGTCGCAGACTCAGATAAAATCCATTATATTGTGGACTCAGCTTTAGCCTTGCGGTCTGTGGTTCTGCCACCAGTGCCACGCCTTCAAGAACACAGGAGAAACTGGTGCTCATTCTAGACCCAGGTAATAAACCTGCAATCTGCAGATACTGAGTTGGCTCCATGCACCCCTGCTTTGGACCTAAGAAGTACTCCAGTGAGTTCAGGATCCAGCAGGAGAAGGTCTTTATTAGTCAAAACCAGTACATGAACACTAGAAGTCTTGTTTGTTTCTTCAAAGGCATAGACACCAATATAAGGATATACAAATCAAATAATGAAGAATCAAGCAAATAAGATACTGCCAAGGGCATAATATAATTCCACTTAGTCATCATAAACAGGGATATATGACTTGCTTCATGGAGATTTCAAAATAACTTTCGTAAAGAAGCTCATTAATCCATGAGAGAACGTAGACAAATAATGGAGTCAAGAAAAACCACATGATCAAAATTAGAAGGTTAATTAAAAAAAAAAAAAGGACCAAAAAAATGGAACACTGAAAAAAATAACCTAGAGAAATCCTGGAGCTGAAAACTATAGTGATTAAGCTGAAATTACCAATATGGATCACTACATGTAGACTTAATTATGCAGAAGAATGAGTGAGCCCAAAAACAATTTATTTGAAATAATCCAATTAGATACAGTAAAAAGTAAAAAAAGCACACAAGATTTATAAAGCATCACCAAACAAAATAATACATGCACTATGAGGAGAAATGGGTAAAAAGATTTTCAAAAAACAATAGCTTAGAACTCTACATAACCATGTTGAGTGATGAATGCTTTGATTTGTGAAAGTCTTCCTTAATTATAGGATCTATTACCATGCAAGTTTTGATTCTTCCCCAAAGTCAAAATGCTCAAGAAATGTAAATGTTTTGAATGGACTCAGAATATCAAGACAGCCATGACTACACAACTAAAGACACCCACAGGAAAACGCTTCCAGAACTGCTTCAGAAAGTGGCAAGATTGATGAGCTGTGTGTGATTCAAGGGAGGGAAAGTATTTTGAGGGAGATTAATAGCAATGTAAATTTTTAAAAGATACACATGACATTTTTCAACATAGATAAATTAAATTATAAAAAGTGAGAAATTGCTGTAAGTACAGAAATTTGTTAATGGAAAATAATACAGAAAGAAACACAATCTGATACCAATTACATAAAATGTAGAGAGGGTAAGGTATAGTTTTTGCTTACTTGATTGAATTTAGAGAGCTACCACTTTAAAACAGACTTCTGTGACTCAGATATGTTCACTGTAAATCACTTAATAATGAAAAACAAAAAGTACAGTATATAAATAAAAGATAAAGAAGAACCAAAGCAGACTACTACCAAAAATTCATCAAATCATAAAGAACATTAACAAGAAAAGAACGAGAAAACTATAGAGATGAAAAGTATTATTATATTGTCCATGATAGACTTTTACTTATTAATAACTACTTTAGAAATAAATGGCATAAACTATTTGATCAGAAGACTTAGACAGATTGAATGGATTAAAAACAGACCCAACTATTCTATAATGTGTGCAAGAGACCTGTTCTATATTTAAGGATACAAATAAGCTGTAAGTAAAACAGTGGAGGGAGACGTTGCATGTAAATGGTAAGTAAGGGATACCATTAGTGATTGTGCATGTATCAGACACAATAGATTTTAGTGAAAAACTGTCACAAAAGATGGAAGTCATTGTATAAGGGTAAAGGTGTTGATTCAACAAAGATACAATAATTATACATGCATCAAACATTAAAACATGTGCAAGGATAAGCCAAATATAGACAGGCCTAAAAGTAGAAATACAAATCAATACCTTGATAGTAGAAATGTACAACACCTAGTGCTAGAGTCCATAAGTAACAGAGTTGAACAATATTACAGATACAATGCACCCAGCAGACATACATAGAACTTTTCACTCAACAGCAGCAGAATACACATCATTCTCAAGCAAATACAGAACATTGTCCAGAAAAGATAACACTTTAGGTCACAAAACAAATCTTACTGTATTTAGGAGAATTCAAATCATTTCAAGTAACTTTCAAACACAATCATAGGAAGTCAAAAATCAGTAAGAATAAGTAAACGGGAAAATTCACAAATATATCAACATTAAAAACACTACTGAGCAACTACTGAAACAAAGAGGATACTGAAATGGAATTTTACAAAATGTTGAGACAAACAAAATGAAAACAATTTAACAAAACATATGGATAAAGCAAGACAATTATAGTAAGTAAGAAGTTTATAACAATAAGCATCTATTATTTTAAAAAGGAAAAAATAACTCAATAAACAAACTACCTTTATACTTCAAGGAACTTGAAGGGGGAAGTAAGCACAAATGAAGGAAGAAATTATTAAAGATATGAACATGAATAAATCAATTAAAAAACTCAACCAACCTAAGAGTTATGTTTTTTGCTTTTTTGCTTTTGGTTGTTCTGTTTTGGGATGTTTATTTGTTTTTATTTTTGCAGTCCTGAGACCTGAACTCAGGGCACTCTACCCTTGAGCTACATCTCCAGCATTTCTCATTTTTTTTAAACTTTGAGGCAGGGTCTTGCTAAATTGCCCATACTAACCTCAAACTTATGCTTCTCCTGCCTCAGCCTCCCGAGTAACTTGAATAATAAGTATGTATCATCTTACTAGTTAGAATTGTTGTTTTCTTATTAAGATAAAAAAAATGAGAAACCCTACATATGTAACCTAAGCAAAAGAGAGAAGACTAAAATAAACAAAAGCAGAGATGAAAGAAAAGACATTAAAATAGATGCATGAAAAACAAAAAGATTTTATGGGATTGTTATGACCCATAATACACTAACAAATTTGAAAAAATAAAGAGGATAAATTATTAGAAACCTTTAACCTACTAAAATTGACTCAGAAAGAAACAGAAAGCATATA
Source organism: Dasyprocta punctata (assembly GCA_004363535.1). Taxonomy (NCBI): domain Eukaryota; kingdom Metazoa; phylum Chordata; class Mammalia; order Rodentia; family Dasyproctidae; genus Dasyprocta; species Dasyprocta punctata. The sequence goes on from RJWM01012612.1 coordinate 7,869, forward strand.
TAGACCAATAACAAATAAAATTGAATTAGTAATTAAAATCTTTTTAACAAAGCCCAGGACAGATGGACTCACAGTTGAATTTTACCAAACATTCAGGAAAGTTTAATCTTTCTTAAACTCCTTCATAAAGTAGAAGAAAGAACACTTCCAAACTCATTTTATAGTCCAGAAATAGAATCACACAAATAGCCCAATGAGTTCTCTGGTATTTTTGACAAAGGTACTAAAATAAATTCATGAAGGATAGACAACATTTCAGCAACTGATTCTGGAGTAATTGGATATACAGAGGCAAAAATATGAGACCTGCCCTAATCACCACATTTCATACTAATCTTATCATAAAATGAATCAGGAAAAAATAACACTGTTAGGAGAAAGTAGGAAATTAGAGCTTAGAAATAAGAAAATAATATGTGGACTTGATGCCAAAATCATGATTCACAAGAGGAAAATATGACAAGCCAAATTTCATCAAAATTAAAAGCTTTCACTATGCATAAAATTTTGTAAAGAGATAGAAAAGAGAATGCTTCAACTAGGAGAAAATATTTGTAAACTACACATGAAAATATTTTTCTATAAAAACAGAGAATTCTATGTGCTTACCAGTAGAAGGACAGAATCTAATTAAAAATGTGAACACATAGTTCCATGGAGAGATGCAAGTAAGCACATGAAAATACTTGATCATTCAGACTTTGCTGATGGTGATATAGTATGTTACAATGCTTTGAAAAACAATTTGACCTCAAAAAAACCAGGGCTGGGAGTTTGGCTCAGTGCCTTAAGCGCCTGCCCTGGCAGGCCCGAGGTTGTGAGTTCAATCCCCGATGCCGCAAAAAAAAAAAAAAATTGAAAGTTTCTTATGAATCTAAAAATGTAATGACCAAGTAATCCAGCAATTATACAATTGAGTATTCCTTAAAATGAAAACATAAGCACACAAAAAGCTGTGCATCAATGATTTAGCAGTTTTACTTGTGGGATTAAAATACTGAAAACAATCCAGATGTTCTTCAGTGGATGAATGATTAAACATACTCTTAAACATAAGCACTACGAATAAACTATCAATTAACACTGTAACCTACAGGTATTCCAAGAGATAACTGTGATCACTCATTACACTATGTCAAATCAACTTCAGTAAGAACTGCCTAGTAGAATAGTAAAATTCTGGGCATGTCTATGGATGACTGACCTGTGACCCAGAAAACTAAGTGCAGAAACTCACCTCAAATGGGGGTAGCACCACCCAATAAGCTTGTAGCCTGACTGAAATAAAAAAGGAAAGAAGAAGGAAGTGTTCCCCTTTCTAGAAGAGCTCCAGTCTTCACCATTGCACTTGGACACTAGACTCCAGTCACTTTAGCCTTCCAGCACACTCACACTAGCGATTCTACAGCAAGTTTTCAGGCCTTCCACCTTTGACTGGCACTGAATCCTCTGGTTCTCCAGTTCACAGATGGCCATTTTGGATTCTTCTGCTTCTGATCCTGCAGACGGCCATCAAGACTTCTCCATGTCAGATCCTGTAAGTCTATCTAATAAATCCCTTTGTGAAATTCTACATATATTTTATATTTATTCTGCTCTTCTAAGGAACCCAAATTACATACTCTTTAATTCCAGTTATATAACATTTTTAATGACATAATTACAGAGTTTGGGAATAGTTGACAGATCTTGCTGGGAAAGGAAAGGAGGTGATTATGATTATAAAATGGTAGCATGAGGGGTCCTTCTGATGGAACAGTTAGGTGTGGGGACTGTGGTGGTTTCCGCACAAATCTACGTATGAGATAATATATATGGAAGTAAATAGATATAAATAAATGTATAAAAATTTGGTGAAGTGTGAATGATAAGACACATGAGCTATATTAATGTCATTTTCCTGGTGAAGGCACTCAACTCTCAACTATAGTTGCACAAGATGTTACAATTGGTAGAAATTTGGTGAAGGGCATATGAGATCCCTTTGGTATTATATCTGATGTTTGCATATTAATTTACCATTGTCTCAAAATAAAACATTAAAGCAAAGAAACAAAAAAAGTTAAAGACTCCAAGCAAAGATGCTAGTTTATCTTGTTTGGTGGAGCCTAACTAATCCACCTTTTTGTAAAGTTCTTCAGGCAAATATAAGTGAATCTCAAGTTGAGAATTACTGCTAGTTGATTCTCTTATCATTTCACATGTACCTGTTCATGCATTCGCATTACTTTAATCTGAATTTCCTGTCTGAATACTGTTAATCTGAAAACTGTCTTGGATTGGCTGACTGTTCCTTGTAAATTGAGCAATTGCAGTGGGATGCCTCCCCACCACACTTTAGGTTTAGTGTCTCAGTTTATGTGATGATCTAAGCTTATGTGTCAACTTAAATGGCTTGGGAGCTGCCTAGGGAATTGGTAAATCACACTTTTGGATGAGACTGGGTGGGTCATAGAGATGTGATCTTGGAAACTATAGCTAATTCCCAGCATTTTCCTCTCTGGCGCTCTTTCCCTCCTCTGCTTTCCAGCTACTACGAAATAAGCATCGTTGCTCCCCTACACACATCTGCCATGATATTTCTGTCTTGGATCCAGCTAACTGTGGACTATATTCCCTGAATCTATAAGCCTAATTAAACCTCTCCTTCTTTAAACTGTGGTTATTGGGAATCATGCCCTAGGAAAAGGAAGGCTGAATAATAGAGTTCACGTTACTTAAAACCTGCTATAGTTTTAAGAGGCATCATTAGCTTAGTTCAGTATTATTGTCAGTAAAATGTGTTAATATTTTAAGAAATTATATAAAATACACCAATAAATATCATTTAACATAAGCTTGAGATCTTTTAAATAAGCTTTAAAATATTTTGATATCAGAATTTCAAATGTGTTTACAATAACTTCTTAAATCTTATTTTTCCACTACTTTCATACACTAAACACATTATTATTTTAATTTAATTTAGCCTAATTGCAAGGTACTTTAATTAGAAATGTGGATATAGTTTTTTCTTATGTTTGCAAGTATTTTTTCTAACACAAGTTATCTGGTTGCTATAGACACGGCCAAATATTTTGAGCAAATAAAAGGGGCAAATAAAAATGATAAAAGACAGGTCTCCTTTGTAGTAGGATAACTGAAATGAAAACTCGTACATACACAAGGTTCATGCTGCTTAGCCCACTTGTTTCAAACAATTCCAGATTAAATGAAATTCCACCACAACAGACAGAACCCATTGTAATCAAATCAAACTTGACTGGTAAGTGAAAAATCCATCAGTATTTCACTTTCTCCTGCTGTTGTTCTAGGCAGCAGACATTGTGAAGTAAAGGCCCTGTCAGAAGAACTGGCAGACAATCACAGAGAATAGTTCCAAAACCCACAGCTCCTTTGTCACAGTTTTAACTCTAGTGTTCATGTATCAGAGAGACCTAACTAATATAGAATGTACTAATCATTCCTAAGGTCATTTTTTGGCATCATGGAATTAAATTTGCTTTGTGAAACTGTGATACTACTATCATGACTGGCATTGTTTTTCTTAAAGCACTATCTTCCAACCAAGCTTGTGATACATTCTGTGTAAGCCTTATAGTTAATGTCCTCAGTAGTAATTGATATCCTGGGTCACTTTTTTTAAAGCACTGTGATTGCCCTTTCCCTTGAATGCTAGGGAAGCCAAATGGCTAGGAAGGCATAATTACACTGCTGTAATTATAAATGCTGAAAACTCAAGAGCTGGAATCAAAGAGCAGAACTGAAAACCAGCTGTGCCCACCATGTACCAAGTGCTTTTTTTTCGTATTTATGTGATGTATTGTTATGTATTTAAACTTAAGTCTTGTGCTTCTTTTCATTTAATAGAATTGGTAAATGAATCATTGGATTTATTTAAAGACAAGAGTATTTAAATAGCTGAATGTTATAAGAATAAAAGTAGTTAAGATACACGTTGCCAATACTGGACTTTCCTAGGAATATAGTCATTCTTTTTAAAAAATGAACATTTTCTCATGATAGTATTAGACTTTCTAACTTATCAAGCTCCTGTCTTATTCTGGTGTGCAAACTTTTAACAGAAGGTCCTAATTACAGCTCAAGTTTCAAAATACTGGATTATTTCTTGCCAGCTACACAGCCCTACATAATGAACTGATCCCATTTTCAAAGGAGTTTAAACAAGTTTGCTCAGCATTCTGACCCTTGGTATCCAGTCACTCAAAGTAAACTTAATTATTTTTTTCTACACTTGTCTAAACTGGAAATCAGGAACCTGTTTTTATCTTGCCTCAATAATTCCTTAAAATCCCCATTCCTTCCCTTGTACCTTTTCAAAGACGAATATGCATCTAGTGCTCCATGGACTGAGGTGGCAATAGTCCCTTTCTCTTTTAGTCTTGCTTGCGATCTATATCCTTTCGAAGCGCCCTTTGGGGATGTAGAAGAATGTTTAATGTTTTATGATATTCTCCTTGGATCACTTTATTCCTTGTGAGATTGAATTTCAAGTGGTAAATCTTTGAAGGAGAAATTTGGTGTTTGAGATATTTGTGTTTGAGAGGAATTTAATCTCTCAAATAATAAGAGAAACCAGGGACAAAGTCAAGAAAAACAAACTATTTGTCAAAGATAAGGTAGCTGAATGTGTTTGCAGTTGTGTCTGTATCTTCTGTTCTAATTCATTGATCCTCAAGTCTGCTTTTTGTTTGTTTGTTGCCAGTACCATGCTGATTTTATTATAGCAGCTTTGTATTATAATTTCAAGTCTGGGATTATGATGCCTGCTGCCTTGCCCTTGTTGCCCAGGATTGCCTTTGCTTCTGGCTATTTTCCCAGAAGAATGGAAAACATCATATCACAGTGATATATGTGCATTCATGTTTATGGCAGCACAATTTGTAATAGCTAAATCTTGGAAACAACCCAAATGCCTATCAACTGAGGAATGGATAAAAAAGATGTGGTATTTTTATATAACGGAATACTACTCAGCCATAAAGAACAATAAAATCGAGGCTTTTACAGGTAAATGGATGCAACTAGAAACCATACTCACAAGTGAAATAAATCAGACTTACATGCATAAACACTGTATTGTCTCACTAGTGTAAGAAACTGAAAGAGTAAACAAGATCCAAAAGTTACAACAGATAATAGTGAAAGGGAAAGAAACTGTGCAAAAGGAAATTGTATTGTTTGATCAATCTTGCATGTCTGTATCTGATAGACTGATCAATTACTTTGAGGAAAACAATACACAATATAACAACCATTCCTACATTCTTATCATCTTGTTTTGAAATCCTGTATTTCCACTGTTTTTTGTTGTTATTCTTGTTGTTATTTTGCTTTTGTTATTGTTTTTTAATTGTTTGCTTCTTGATTTTTCTGTTTTTTACTCTTTAAAATAAAAAAGGAAAAAGAAAACTAGAATTTAGAGGACTGAAAATGCTAACCCTAGGGTAGTCCATTTTTCTCAAGAGTCCTAGGAGTGAGCTTGCCTTGATTTTGTCAATATCTCCCTGTTTTCTTGGATTTCACATAACTATATTCTCATGCATCAGTGTCTAAAAATCACCTCAGGTGCTTACTTAATTTGTGAATTCCTGGGTCTTCTCTATGGAAATTCCATTTCAGCATGGATAGTATGTAGGCCTCATTACCTTGGACTGAGCAAACAATTCTTGCAGTAGTAATGTCTGAAGTTCAGTTGCATAAATTTTCTAAGTTTTTTAAAATTTAGAATTATAAGAACTTTCGTTGTTCTATATAAGTTTCAGAATCAGTTATTTAAGTCATATTACAAAAGAAAGCAAAAACTTGTTGCAATTATTAATGGGGATATGTTACATTTACAGAAAACTAACATCTTATCAGCATTGGTATTTTACAGTCCATAAACTTGTTTTATGTTTTTAAATTTCCATTTGTTTATGTATTACATAATTTCTCTGAGCAATGTTTTCAGTAGAGTTCATACTTGTTAAATATATTTCTGAGTATTTTTATAGTTTTTGCCATTTCAATAATTGGAATTTTTAATATTTCATTTCTAAGTACTTGCAATTGTAGTTATATGGTATTAAAATGCATTCAATTTTTTTAAAAATTAGCTTGCATCCTGAGAACTTTTAAAATTCACTCTTAGTTCAAATAGTCGCTTGGTAGATTTTTTAGAAGCTTCTGAATACATAATCCTACCATGAACAAACATAGAAATGCGATTTTTTCTTTCCAATCTATTTATTTTCTCTTTCAAGATTTACTTCTATGACTGAGCTCACCAGTGCAGTAAATAATAAAGGAGGTAAGAATGGATATCCTTGCCTTATTTTCATTCCTGGGAAGAAAATAATGTTTCATAATTTATTATGAAGTTTGTTCTAGGTTATTCATAGATGACCTTCAGCAGGTATAAAGACCTTTCCCTAGTTATGTTTTTAAAAAATTAATTATGAATGGATTTATCAAATGTTTTATGATAGCTAGTGAAATGATCATTGATTATTTCTCCTTGATTCTCTTAAGATAATCCATTAAGCTGGAGTTACAGCTTAGCGGCACAGCACCTGCCTGGCAAGCTCAAGGTCCTGAGTTTGACTCCCAGCATCAAAAATAAAGTGCATTAAATTGATTAATTTTTAAAAGTTAAACTAACCTGCATTACTGGGATAAAGCATGTAAATGTATTTTAAGGATTCTTACATTTATATTTTTTAAAAATAGTCCTTTTTGTAAAAAATATTTTGGGGGGTTCCTGCTATTATTATACTATAACTAGATATTAATAAAGGTATTATCAAGATTATGTCAGCTTCATAAAATGAGTTAGAATGTATTCATCAGTCCTCTTATTTTCTGAGTGTTGGAAATCTTTACTTCCTTAAATGTTTGATAGAAATCTGCAGTAAGTCAACCTGATTTAGATTTTTCTGAAAAGTATTTTGATAATATGTTTAATTTCATTAATACATACAGTTGCCTCATCTATAAAATAAGAATAATTAATGACAACTCTTTTGTAAAATTTTGATACAAAATTAATTTCCTTAATATTTTTTAAGGTTCTTCAAGTAGTATCTGGCAAAAGGAAAGGAGCCAAGAGATATCTCATGATTTCTATTAACATATTGATGTTTTCCTTTTCATGTTTTGTCCATGTAATACTTTTAAGAAAATGGGGGTATTGCATATTGATACACTTTTTAGCATATTATATTTTTCCCTGTCATTAGACCTTTATAATTGTGTTACATGTAGTTTACCAAAAAGATAACCCCATTATATAGTCTCTAGTAGGTAGAATATAATATCATGTCTAATGTCTTTTTCTTACAAATTATTGGTATGAAATTCTTGGGTTTGAGTCTTTGAACATGTTCACACTCTATAAACAATCAGATTGCTTCCCTAAAGGTCATCCTTTTCATCAAATATTTTTAACAGTATATTCATTTTAACCCTAGATTCTGCTATACAGTAATTTCAATTGTTGCTTCTTTCATTGATAAACTAGAACATTGCTAGCTTTAATTTTTAAATTTTTAAAAGTGAATGATGCTGAACAATTTTCTTTATTATTTGTGAATTATTTTATGATTTAAATTGTCCATTCTTATATTTATTTATGAATTTTGTGCATATTTTTGTTCTTTTTACTGTTAGTAAAAGTTCCACATTTTGATTTCTTTTTTTTTTTTTTTTTTTTTTTTTTTTTTTTTTTTTTTTTTTTTTTTTTTTTTTTTTTTTTTTTTTTTTTTTTTTTTTTTTTTTTTTTTTTTTTTTTTTTTTTTTTTTTTTTTTTTTTTTTTTTTTTTTTTTTTTTTTTTTTTTTTTTTTTTTTTTTTTTGCGGCACCGGGGATTGAACTCACAGCCTCACTCCTGCCAGGGCAGGTGCTTAAGCCACTGAGCCAAACTCCCGGCATTGGTTTTTTTGAGGCAGGGTTGCACTATGTAGCTCAGGCCAGTCTTTGCGCTCACGTTGTAGCCCAAGCGGGCCTCGAACTCACAATGCTCCACCTACCTCAGCCTCCCGAGTGCTGGGATTAAAGGCGTGCACCACCACGCCCGGCTACATTTTGATTTCTTATAAAGCTTAGTTCATTATTTATCTTTGTGTTTTTGACATGCCAACATCTGTCCCTCTCAGGCATATCAAATCATTTCAGTTTTTTGAACATATTTTTAAATTTCCTCTTTGTTTTGAAAGTCTTTGCTTTTTCAAATCCAATATTTAGTTATATTATTTTCATTTTCATTGAATATTGATTTTTCATCTTGTAGTTATTTAGTTAATTTAAGATTTTATTTTAATTTATGCTAAAAAAATGAGACACTATTATCTCCACTTAATAGATGAAGACAATGATTATCAGAAAGTTTACTTGACTTATCCAGGCTTACACAACTGTTGAATAATGGAGTTAGGATTTTATCTCCTACTCTCCTATGCTGCAACCCATCCTAAGTCTTATGAAAGGATATTGCTGAATTACCAATAGTTTTCCTTTGCTCGCATGCTCTAAATTTTAGTTACAATTGTTCATTAGTAGCCTATATATTTGTGTAATAGATTGCTAGAGGGTCCACTAATGAGTTTTAAGCCTTCCAGATCAGTTATTAAATGTTGCATGTGAAGGGCAGTGTCACAAAGTGGCTGGAATTATAGTGAAATACAAAAGGTCTACTTTTCCCCCATTGGTGTTAAAAGTCATTATTCACCCCTCAAATGCCTGTAGAATTGAACTCAGAGGGTGTCAAGCTCACTATATTCACCACACTTAAACTACAGCATCAAAATTTTTGTCAAATTCCTAGTAGTCCCTCACATTGAAAGATGAAATTTATTTTTTTTTAATTTTTTTTATTTTAAAGGTAGTAAAATCCAACAAACATAATACAATGAAGTCAATCAAAACAGAGCAGTAGAACTAGTACAGAACTTCAAAGAAAGACACTATGAAAACAATGGTTACTATAGTATATCTTGTTATTTTCAGAATGGTTGACCATTCCAATAGGTATAGTAAAATCAAACCAAAAAAAACCCCAATAAAACCAATAAAAACAGAGCATAAAATAAGGCCAAAACAATTAATTAGAATAAAGCAAAACAGTGAGAACAATATTGGACCTTGAAGACAAGACAGAAGAGAATCCCCCATTTTTGCTACAATTCATACTGTCATCTTCCAAAGAGATGCTCAGGCTGCCAGCCCCAGGCCTGCAAAATGAACAAAGCAATACTAGCATTTAGTTGTTTCATGTACCTTAGTTGCTATCAATTTAGCCAGACCTCCGAACAAGCGGGAGGGGGGCCAGAGCTTTTGCCCCGGTAGGCATATGGGGGAGGACAGGGCAAATGTTTCTCTTCCTGGGGCCCATGCCGGTTGCACAGGCCCCCAGAAGGCAGACTTAGTTGTCTTCTGGTTGGAGGCTGTCAGGCCCGGTGGGTTGGGCTCCCGAGAGGCCCATCTCTTTCTCTTCCTGGGGTCCACACCTGTTGCACAGGCCCCTGGAAGGCAGACTTAGCTATCTTTTCGAAAGATGAAATTTAAACTCCCTGTGCTCAGACCCATAGCCATGTTAACATTGTTCTCTGACTCCCTTGTCAAGTGGCACAGTTGAGATTCTGTTATGGTGGCATTCTTGCTGTCTGCAGTGAACCTGAATCCACATGGCTGATGGACTGACTGTGCAATGGTATTTGTGAGAGTTCAAAAATGACAGAAAATCAATATTAAGGTAGAAAGGGTAAATCTTGGTATGTTATGAGGGAGAATTCTGCTCAACTCCAAGTATATTCCTTATGGCCAGCCCAGTTCATGCATGGATTATACCTTTTTAACAGTGAGAAGCAATTACTAATACCATGAAAACACACAAGGACAATAAGAGGATTAAGAGGAAGAGCATTTTATCCATGATTATCCTGAAATCTGTTCATGTCTAGGAGTCAGCAGCTGATTGTTCTCACCTTGTAGATTATTTTTGTCCTTGAATAACTACATAAAATGTTGAAACTTCATTACAATTCAAAGACATAAAATTTAGTCCCGCACAACTTTTTACCTATTTACTTTTATAGAAAAGACAGTTCATGAATTTTTCAAAAGATAGGATTATCTTTAGAATGAATGAATGTTAACACACTACCAGAAGAATACAGAAGAAAGAAGATGGATGAACTGGGCTCTAATAATGGCTTAACTTAACATAAATGCTTTAATAGCAAAATATTTCCAAATACTTACTAGTGGTGGTATACAAGTCAGGGAGAGAGTTGTGGTGTAAAGAGACCAGTGTGTCCCAGACAGAAGGAATATTATATGACAAGCATTTTATTGGAATATCCATCACATGGTGATGAAAGAAAGCAGACAATGCCTTAGTTTTCTTAAAGTTTTCAAATTGTTTTTGAAATCTCATGGAAAATTTATACCTCTGCTGTTTAAATTGTGGCAAAGTGCTCTTTGCTATCACTGCCACTTCCAACACCATAGCGTGCTACCATTTACTACTACTTTACAGGCCTCGGTTTTCATAAAGAAATTGAGTCACTTCAAGTAACAGAAAGTACCACATGTGCCATATACACTATTTACTGTTTTGGACAAAGACATTATTCTCAAGAAAATCAGCAGTAATAAAATAGTCTTCTTTTGGGGAAAAGACTACCTATTGGGTAATTTTAAAATTTCTTTTACTGTTAGAGAAAAGAATATGGCACTGAATCAGCATAGCAAATATCTTGCTTGATCTTTCCAGAACAGTCTTTGACAAGTAACATTAAAAGCTGAATTTCTAAGAAGAAAATGGAAAGATCCACAGGAATTCACAAGAAAAATATATTTACAGAGATATTACTACATTTGTGCATTTGAATTCCCATAAAATAGAGCCCATGAGTCTGATTATGGTTTTGATTGGATACAAATGAATTTTTAGCTCTCTCAGCATATAATTTTCTCATATAATTTCAATTGAATGGCATAGATTTTATTGTGTCTAATATGAAGTCTCAATGAAGTAAGCTGTATTGAACGAAAAGGTTTATCTTTAATATCACATAATTCAATTTTCAAAAATCTAAACCTCTGAAGTAAATTCATTATCAAGGAAGGGAGGATAGTTATAGCCTCATGGAACCTCATGATTTTATTATTAATTTTAGCTAATATTTTAAAGTATTTTTAAAATCTGGGCCATTTTATACCTTTCATAGTTTTTTTGAAAATTGCTATGAGTGAGGATGATTTGAAAATTTAAGATTATGATTGAAAATTAACTCACAAAATATTACCAAATTATGACTGATGGGTATTCTGAAAAGATGAGACAGAGAGAGAGAGAGAGAAGGAGGAGACAGAGGGACACAGAGAGACTGAGAGACACAGAGAGATCTGCACACTAGAGGTCTCAGAAGGCAAATGATAAACCACACATTTTTTTGCGATAAAAAATACTCAAGTAGTCCATGTGTCACTCAAAATTGGAATCTCAGTATAGAATAAGAAAGAAAGTTTGGATTATTTGGCATCACACTCTGAAAGTTAGGATTAATTTATTAGTACCTATATAACATGTAATTAGCACATATATAGCATGTAATTACTATTTATCATGTTTCAGTCACTAGACTAACCTTTCATGAGCTATTTTACTTCAGGGTTCCAATAGCACACCAGAGAAGGAGTAAAATTAGATATGTTCTCTAAAAATTATGGTTGAGATGCCCAAGATCAGGCTGGGAGAATATTCACCTCCAGCAATTTCACTACAAATTCATTACTCCTAACTACTACACTGTACTTTTTGTTGTGTACAATTCTCAGTGTTCTTCAAAGAGGCCCACTTATTGGTGGATGGGGGATGTTTCCATCTGGCGTGGTAGAATGCAAGTAACATCACACTTCTTCGAGCCTCTCCACAAGGTTTTATACAACATGCAGAAACATAAAAACTGTCCTGGACTGCATTCTCCATTCTTTGATGCTGTACCCTACTCTGTGCTAGTAGATGGGTAGTGGCATAGGACATGAAAGCAGAGATTTTCTTTTCTTTACTTCCAACGGAATTGCATTTCTAGAAGCTTTTTATGTTGGAAGAAGAATTTCCAGAATTTCAAACCTTGATCTCTGCCAAAGGTACCCACCCTAGATTTGATTAGCTCAGGGTAAAATTAAATTTTGATGAAGAATTTTAGCCAGCAGAATGCTACAGGAAGCTGGTAAGCACAGAAAAACTTCCTATATCATGCTGATTGCAAATAGAAATTTTCCTTTTCAACCTCCTCTTCAGGTGCAGGCATAAATCTGCTTTTGTTAAGTATCTAGGCCCACACACAGATGTTTATATTGCTCATCATGTAAAAAATAACATTACCAGTTTGTATTTAAAAATCTGCTAAATTTCTTTTTGAGAGAGAAGTATCACTACCTAGTATTTATCATAAGCTCTTAAAAGTTCTCATTTCCTGCTAAATATATTTTTAAAAAATTGACTGAAACGTATATAAACTCTTCCAGAAAAGCTTATATTTATAATGAAAATGAGAATCTGCATCATTTCATGCTTTCTTTTTTGCCCAAATACAAATCTGTAATTTAAGAAGCTATGAAATGCATTGGATAACCAGTACTTTAAATAAAATTTGTAATAATTACACATAGGAGTTAAACACATGTGAAGATACCCCCAACCTTTCAAAAAAAAACATTGTTCATTGATTTAAGAAAATAGATTTTGAAACCAAATTGTGTTCCATTTTTTTGTTCTAAACAAATGGATAATACTAGGAAAAATTTTTACCCCCCTGTGATTCATCTGCCTCAACTTGAAAAGCTGAGATAATAACTCTTCAAAAATAAGATTGTTTTAAATACTGAGTGGGATCACATATGGAAAACTATAATATGCTATGTAAAATATTAGTTATGACAACAATAATTACAACTATTAGTATAATTATTTCTTCATCTAAGACAGCATTCTACTGATTGTCATCCCAATTAGCAGCAGTTCTGTATGCTACAGTTAAATATAAATCCAGTATAGGACAGATGACAAAATAAAACATTAACTTAAAATTTTGTTTATCAATGTCAAATTTCTACATTTAATAGCTAAGCTGATTCAATCAGGTAGTGAGTTAAAATATGACAGGAATAAAAGATCTAAACAAATTCATTACTCAGTTCCTCTCTATCTCAACCTCCAACCTCTTTCTCCTCTGTTTCTCATATTTTCCCTTTATGTTCTTAACAGATTTCCCATGGAGTTACTCCAGGGATTTAAAGTTCTATCCAGCAGAAAAAGATATCCCAGTGCAATGCTGCTTTGTCACATGGCCAGCTCTGTATCAGTGCTTGTGTCCAGGAGAGAGGAGGATGGAGCCACTTTGATAGCTCCACTAGATTTCCCAGATCAGAAGAGATGTTCACATAAAGAAGGGATATAGTCAAGTATGTGTACATTGTGAAGTGATGTGGGGATACCATTGCTTAATGAAAAAATGAAAATCAAAGATGGAATTTTGTTGTAGGTTGGAGAGCAAAATCAGCTACAACTTGGTATTCTGAGACTTTATCAACAAACCTAGAAGGTTTCATCAAAAGTGCACATAGACTCCATTATAATACAATTCTGATATTCTTTGATATGTAGTCCAGTCAGTATGTTAGGCCTTCATTTATTTTGCTGCTCCTTAAGTATTACAACCTCTAATAATACACTGCAGGGACATTTTACCAGGAGTATTACTTTTAATGAACATACATGGAGATAAGACCAATGACAATCATACCTATATAAAATGTAAAGCATGTTATATTTACTAAAAATTAACTACCCCATTAAAACTTTGAAGCACTTGATCTAAATGATAGAGCAAAACCAGAGTCAGGGTGAAAAAGTGATTAGACAAAATCTGAAAATATTTAGAAATTTCATTGTCATTTGAAGAAAACTGATAGTAAATGAATTAAAAAATATTTTTACTATGTAACATGAACAAGTCATCACTAATAAACTGTCAAAAGTATTCTTCTTATTTTATTTTACTTTATTTTTAGTACTGGAAATCGAACTCATGATATCACACTTGCCAGGCAGACTTTGTATCACTGAACTATATCCCTGGCATCAAAGTATTCTTCTTTTGATCTTTTTGAAAGGTTGGTGAATCATTCAGATAAAACAGTTTATTGCATTAAATTGCAAATTTGTCACCATTGGTTAAGACTGAGTCAGCTCTAAGGTAATATAGATTATAGATTTTAATATTAGTAATACAATTATTAAAATACTGGTATTTTATTTACTAGTGGTCTGGTTTAAGTAAAATTGCAATTTAATGCATAAAGCTGATTCCCTGATTGCCAATTCATGTGGCGTAGGCTGCAGGGATGTGACTTATAAGACCAAGATATGGCGTGTTTTGAAACAGTAAGAACTAGTAAGATTTTTTTAAAAAAACACAATTGCTGTCTAAAAATCAATTTACATTTTATATGACACTTTCTATTTGAACTATGCATTTCATATTTTTCTTTTTCTATTACTTAGCCATTATAAAATAATCCAAAATGTTTTCACTGCAACTGTGTTTGAAACAGGTGGTCTGGATTTTACTTCCCACACACTTCTAAATTTAAGTAATACATCTTTATGACCACCAATAAAATCATACTGTTTTTATTATATAAATCTTATAAGATTTTGAAAATGCAACAAACTGCTCTGTCTATTCATAGAAAAATATCTAAGTATGTCCCTCTTAATAAATTTACCCAGAAGCATTTAAATATAAAAGCATTTATTTTTCCCACATTCTAACTTTACCCTATCAAAATAAACCTACTCACAAGTTAGTAAATGCATCAATGAAAACACTGTGAACTAGTCCTGATATGGCAAGATAGTTAAACATTTTGGATCTATTTTTTTTACCATAAATGCCATGACTAATAGCCAGCAATTACTAGTTTCCATAACTAAGTCTTGTCTTAAAATCAATTACATATTCACAAGCTAGTTTTACCAAAATATGAGTAGACTGCAAAGCAAACCGATTTTTTATTAAATACAGAAACTAACTTTTTTACACTAAAACATACAGTTAAGCAAGAAGTTTTGTCTCCATAGTGAAGAATAAGAGAAAAGGGGATAATTATCACAATGTGGAATTCATGTATCTGGAGCCATTGCTGAGTTTCCTGCTGCAGAAGCAGCTCGCCTATCCTTGTTATCACATCCTCCAAGGAGATACATGTGCAGGGAACTAGGCAAACTTTAGACACATTCTAAAACATCAACTGAAATCTTGGACCCCAAACGATACAATCTCTGGGTAAATACAGCTAGACTCAAGTGAAAATCAGTTGTGTTTCATCACCCAAATGAAGGGGCCCCAAGGCCCCAAGAGTTGCATAGAATTCCAAAAAAGACAAGTTTTTCGAAGAGACAATAGAGTTCAAGAAAAGGTTTTAAGCAGGCTGAATGAGGAATCCAAATAGACCAGCACTGAAGACTACTAACTTTAGAATACTGTTCAGTTTGCTAAAATAATTTCATTACGTAGCGTGTGAGACATGGACTGAACCTATTTCTAGTAACATTTCTCTTTTTGAGGAGTGCTAAGGAGTTTTGAGCACCTCATAATGAAAAATTCTGCTCAGTTTTTATTATTCTGTCAAATAGATGAACAGGACCACCAGTTCTAAAATAGGTAACCAGAGGAAATATAACATTTCTATTCTTAAAGCTTGAAAAAGCTCCTTTCAATCTTTGTGGGAATAAATGAGATTAGATTCCTCTTTCCTTAGAGATTTCAATGAAATTCTTAAATGTTTTCTCCAAAATGTAATAAAATAGATCAAGAAAATATTTTCTTTCATTTTATTTTTAATTCTTTAAACATTACCCTGTATACTGAGCTAAGAAATCTTACAAAGCATATGTCAGGCTATACTCACACACACTGTGTATTACAATGAGAAGAATATTCTGGAATCAGTGTTGAACTGATAGCATGACCAAGAAGAAACACACATTATTCTAGTCTAATGATACTTCACAACTTTTACTCTTCATAACCTAGTCCATTCTGATGTAGAGAGATAAATGACATAAAGTGAAGTTCCACATGTATTACAAGGGCAGTACTTACTTCAGGTGTGCATATACTAAAATTGGAATGATAAAGAAAAGTTTAGATAGCCCCTGCACAGGAATGCCCTGCAAATTTGTGAAACATCTCATCTTTAAAGTAGAAATGACCAATGAGAGGAAAGTTTTCAAATTAGAAGATAAAGTTGAAGCAGAAAATCATACACTCAGAGAAATCTTACAAACAAGAGACCAAGGAAACTATCCAACAACTGCTACATGACTCAAAGGAAACTAAGCTAAATACTATGAAAGTTGAAGAAAAACTAGAAGATAGTACAAAAGAGAACAGAAAATTTTCCAGTTTTAGTAAGGAATTCAGGTTCCAGCTAAACAAAGCAGGTTCTAGCTAAAAGAACTCCAAATAAGAACTTCTCCATGACACACATAGATAAAATTCCAGAAGTCCAACACAGGACAAGTTTTAAAAAGCAACAAATAACATATAAAAGCAAGCCTGTCAAAATTGTAGCACATTTCTCAATATAAATCTTACAGTTCAAGACAGCTTGAATTTTTTCAACACCTAGAATAAGAAACTGTCAACACAAATTAATATATCTTAATATAATCTTAATATGTTTTCAAATTTGATGGAAAAATAAAGACTTCCCTTGACAAAGAACATCTGAAGGAATTCCTGATCATAAAATCAGCACTACAAAAAAATACTCAAGAAAATTCTAGACACAAACAATGAGGACAAAAATATGAATGAAAAATTAAAAAAATATGAATGAGTAATGCAATGAATACAAGAAGAACGGTGAGCAGTTAGGCAAAAGAGAAGCATAAAGGAATCAACAACAGAAAAAGCATGAAACAAATTAGTCAATAGTTTTTAGTAGTAACTCCCAAAGAAAATACTCTTAATTCCTCAGTCAAAAGTCACAGATTGGCAAATTGATTAAAAACAAAACCCAAATGTACCTTTCTTACTAGAGATGTATGTAAACCATAAAAAAACTTACAGTCTAAAGATCCAAGGTTAGAAAACAATACTCCAGGTAAAAGAAGCAGGAAACCAAGCAAGAACGGCTATTCTATTTTCAGATAAAGTAGACTTCAATTCAAACAGATTAGAAGAAACAAAGATCACTACGTACTAGCAAAAGAAATGATTCAATATGAAGAGACAACAATTGTAAATATATATGGACTGAATGCCAACACACCCACTTTCATGAAGCAAATACTACTGGACATAAAAGATCAGATAAACTTCGTCATAATCATACTGGGATACTTCATCACCCCACAGTCACAAATAGACAGGTTCAGACAAAAGAGTCAACAAAATATCAGAAATAGCACACCTAAATCACAGCTTTGAACAAATGAATTTAATAAATAACTAATGAGTGTTTCACCCAGTAACAACAGAATGCACATTTTTCTCAGCAGTTCATACAACTTTCTCCAAAAGAGACCACGTATTAGGCCAAAAGCCTAATTCATGCTTACAGAAATGCAATAGAATCAAAATAATCTCAGAATTATCACCAGATAGAAGTATAATGAAACTTGAAATCAATGGCAAAAGAAGTCACACCTGGAGGATTAAATAATACCTGGAAACACATGGAGATTAAATAACATACTTTTGGACAGTAAATGGATCACAGAAGAAATAAAGACATTAGAAAGTTCCTAAAATCAAATTATAATAGCAGTACAACATACCAGTACCTATGGGACAAACTGTGAGCAGTCCAAAGAAGGATGTTAAGAGCAATGAATGCCTGCATCAGAAAGACAGAGAAAGTTCAAATAACTAACTTCATAATTCACTGCAAAGTCCTAGAAAAACCAGAGCAATCCAAATACAAAAACTACTGAAAGGAAGGAAATAATAAGGATAAGATTTAAAAAAAATGAAATTGAGTTTCAAAGAATAATGCAAAGAACCAATGAATTGAACAGTTGGTTTTTTGAAAAGATAAAAAAGACAAACGCTTAGCTAAACTTACCAAAAGAAAGAATAAAAAGACTCACATCAATGCAATTAAAAATGAAGAAGGTGAAATCACAACACACACTGCCTAAATCCAGAGAATTATAGGCAATTACTTTGAAAACCTATATTCCAACAAACTGGAAAATCTAGAACAAATGAATGAATTCCTAGATACATACAAATTACTAAAACTGAATCAAGAAGAAATAAAAACCCTGAACATTCCAAACACAGGGAATAAAATCCTACCAACTAAGAAAACTCAGATCCTATGGATTTACTGTCAAATTTTACAAGAAGTTCAAGGAATAATTAATGCCAATACCATTTCAAACTCATTTCTTAAAGCTAGCATTGCCCTGATACTGAAACTGGACAAGGACCAAACAAACCAAAAAACTACTGACCAATTCCTTTAATGAACACAGATGAAAAATTCGCAAAAACACGCTTTCAAACAGAATACAACAAATCATTAAAAGGATCATATATCAAGACCAAGGTGGTTTCATCCCTGGCTTACCACACATTAACAAATGTAACATACCACATGAACAGAAAAAAGGATAAAAGTCACATGATTGTCTCAATATATACAAAAAAAAAGCTTCTGAAAAAATCTGATGTCCATTCATGATCTTTAAAAAAATTGGAAAAATTGGTATTGAAAGACTTTATCTTAAAATGATAAAAGTCATTCATGCTGAACCTACTGCGAATGTCATACTAAATATGTGAAGCATTCACATTAAAAGAAGGAACAAGAAAGAAGATCCACTCCTAATGCTCCTGTTTAACACAGTACTCAAAAGGTTTGCCACATAGGGTAAAGCACACCTTCCCGTGAACCAGGCTCTGCCTCGCAGATCGGGAAGAGACCTAGCAAAAAGACAAACCATGCCTTCCCAGGAGCCAGCTGGTGCAGGGCTGTGAAACCAGAACAGCATCCCCCACCCACCCACCCATCGTGGTAAGCAACTGGTTGATACAATGAACTCAGGGTAAGCAACTGAGGTGAAAGGAATAGCTTGATGCTTGTATTGTTTGGTTGACTTTGCAGGCCTGGGGCTGGTGGTCTGGGCATCTACTTGGAGGATGGCAGCGTCCATTGTGGCAACTGTGGAGGATTTCCTCCTGTCTTGTTTTTGAAATCCAGTGTTTTGCTCCATTTTACTGTTTTGTTTTATTCCTGTATCTGGTAACCTGAGCAACTATTTTGATGATAACAATGTGTAGTATCACAACCATTGTTAAATTCTTATCATCTTGTTCGAAAACCTATACAGCTGTTGTTTTTTGTTGTTGCTGCTGTCGTTTTGCTTTTGTTGTTGTTGTTTTATAAGTTTGTTTGCTTCTTGATTTATCTGTTTTTTCTCTTTAAAATAATAATAATAATAATAATAATAATAATATAATATAAAATAGGAAGATGACAACCTTTGGCTGAAGTTGCCATTTAACTTCTAGCTGCCTAATCTTTAATCTTTGCAGTTCTATTTGGTGAACACAGTCTTTTTTGACCCTGTAGATGGAGTCTTGTGCCACATTTTGATTGCAACTCCTGTTTCTCTCTTTGAAGCTTAAACATAAAGCATCTTCAAGAATCTGGCCTGTTGCTAGCAGCATTATATTGCTGAATAGTCTCTTATCCTTATTTTCTGTCAAATAATCAGAGTATTTATAAATTTATTTTTGCATCCTTTTTAGTTATTATAATTAAC
Source organism: Dasyprocta punctata (assembly GCA_004363535.1). NCBI lineage: Eukaryota > Metazoa > Chordata > Mammalia > Rodentia > Dasyproctidae > Dasyprocta > Dasyprocta punctata. The sequence goes on from RJWM01012612.1 coordinate 27,721, forward strand.
GTTTAAGTAACTGGTTTTATAATTTTCAACTGTCACTTAATAAAAATATAAAAATCCATGAACAATTTATATGAATTTGGTTGAAAATATCCTAATCATTTAAATTTCTCATTTAAATAAAATGCTTTTAATTACTAAAAAAGATTTTGCCACAAATTATGTAAGAGAGAGAAATAACAACAACAAAAAAGACTTGAATAGAAAAGGAAAGTGTTAAAATATTTGGTGGGGTTTTGGGGTTTTATTTTGTTTTGTTGCAGATGACATGATTCTGCACATAGAAGACTCCAAAAAGACCCACCATGAGACTCTTAAAACTAATAAACAAAATCGTAAGTGGCAAGATGCAAAATAAACGCACAAAAATGAGTAGCATTCCTATACACCAAAAATGAATGCACTAAGAAAGAAAGTGCAAACAATTGCATTCACAGTACCTGCAAAAAATATCTAGCAATCATCCTAACAAAGTGAAAGATCTCTATAACAAAAATTTGCTCTGAAAAAGAGATTAATGAGTACACTAGAAAATCAAACACATCTCTTGTTCCTGGATAGGGAGAACTTATAGTGTCAAAATGAACATATTACCGAAATGAAATATAGATTTAATGGAGTCTCGATAAAAAATACCAACAGCATTCTTCATAAACTAGAAAACAGTAATTCTAAACTTTACATGGAATTATAAGAAACCCAGAATAACTCAAGCCATACTGGACAACAAGAGTAAGGTGGGAGGCGTTAAAATTTCAGACTTCAAGTTATGCTCAAAATTAAAGAAATAAAAGCTTGGTACTTGAACAAAAACAGACATATTTACCGACAAGAATAGAAGATGCAAAAACAATCCCAGTCACCTTTAGCCATCTGATTTTTGCCAAAATTGTCAATAGGCTGGAGAAAAGATATCCTCTTTAATAAATGGTCCTGGAAAACCTGGTTATCTACATGTAGGAAAATGAACCTTGAACCTTGCAATCAAATCAAATCAAAATGAAACAAAGACCAATATACAACAACAAAAATTCTGATTCTGCTGTAAGAAACCTTTGCTAAAATTCATGAAAACAGAGACAGAACCATGAACACCATAGACTAGTTTTAAGAGTGGTTTTGTTTTGTTTTGTTTTGTTTTGTGGGTGTTCTTTTATGCAAAGGATCATATCATATTCTTGCACAGAATCCCGTTTGCCCAAGAACTAATACCAAAAATCAGTAAGTGGGATTATATCAGATTTAAAACTTCTGCACAGCAAAGGAAACAATCAAGTAAAGAGACAACCTACAGTACGAGAAAATTATTTTGCCACCTACTCTTTAAAGAAAAAACTGATACCTAGAACATATAAAGAACTCAAAAAAACAGACCTCCAAAAATAAAAGATTTAATTAAAAAATGGGCAGTTGAAATAAATAGACACTCCTCAGAATATAAAAGGGAAATGGCCAATGAATCCATTAAAAAATTGTTCAGTATTTTGTCCACTAGAGAAATGCAAATTAAAACAACGCTGGGATTCCACCTTACTCCAGTAAGAATGGCCAGCATCAAGTATTCAAAGAGCAACAAATGCTGGATAGGATGTAGGGAAAAAGGAACACATCTACACTGTTGGTAGGAATGTAAACTAATAAAACTACTCTGTAAATCTGTACAGCGATTTTCAAAACAGCAGAAATAGAAATTCCTTTGACCCAGCTATACTTTTCGTTGGTATCTTTCCAGAAGAGTTAAAGTCACCGTGCTACAGTGATACAATCCCATATTTATAGCAGCAAAATCCACAATAGCTAAGTCATGGGAGTAACTATGCACCTATCAGTAGATGAATCAGTAAATGCTACTCCATTGTGGCCAACTAAGTAGCAGCAGTGAGAGACAGAGAGACAGAGAGTCTCCAAAGGTACACTTGAAAAAGTCAGGTGCCCTGAAATAGGCTGAAAAAGAAAGTTAGATACAGATACAGGAGGACAAACAAAAGGAGAGGTACTCACCAAATGTAAATTCAGTGGCTCCCTAACCAGAGGGCATTCAGTGGCGTGGTTGGCAGAAGGCTTGTGGAGGAAGGATACAGAACCGGTTACAGGAGCTGAGGGTCAGGAAGGGATAGAGAAGGCCCTGGTAGAAATCAGGAGAAGCCCATGCACTAAGCCAATTACATTGCACTGTACCCTCCTAGAATTAACCGAGTGCGCTGGATTTTAAAACAACAATATAGGCCTTTAGGTGGCCACATCTAGAGCACAGCTGGCAGCAGGGAGGTGGGATCAGGGACACCCAGATCGACATACCTCTTCTCTCACAGGCAAGCAGCGGGGCAGGTCTTATAGGGTGACCACCTCAGAGACTTGCAGTAACACACAGTACACTGAGGACTGAAGACACAATTTGTGGTCACAGTGATGCTCAGAGGAGGACAGGGGATCACAGAGAGACAGGCGTCCCCATAGTCTCAGTTTTCCCACATGTGAATGCAGGAGGAGAACTCATTAGCTCAGTTTAGTCTGCAATATAAATAGGAAATAACACACGGATATTGTGGCTTTGCAACTGCATGGCTGCTTTTATAATTATTGTTGTTGTTTCTCTTTTTTTCTGTTTGTTAACATTTTTGCCTCTCCTCTTTTTCCTTTCTTCTTCTCTTTCTCAGCCTCTTATCTCCCCTTTCCTCCTTTTCTCTTTTCATCTGTGTATAGGAGGAGTCTGTATATGTGTAAAAGACAATAAGAACTAAGCAATACTTTAAATAGTACCTTAATGGGCAAGTTACTGCTCAAAATTGTGTATAGAGGATTTAAGCATAAGCTAACCATCAGCATATTAAGAGGTTCTGACTTTCTCACATCATCCCTCAATCTACACTTATACCCGCCTCTGCCTTCTGCTCCCACAAATGCTTTCTCAGCCTTCTCAAAATTTTCCCTTTACTGCAGCTATAAAAATAATCCCAACAGAACCAAACCTCCTGTCTTTCATCTCTTGCTGTTTTTCTGCTCTTCTGATTTACTCCGTTCCCCCACGTCCTGGTCAACCTGTCAGCAGTAGTACAGTGCAGTCTGTATGAGCCATTGATAAGAATGTGAACTTGTTAAAACAAGCTTCAGTGCACAAGATGGATGTATACTTGGATCTGTTAATGTGGGTAAAACTGGCAGGGATTCTCTCCTTGCAACTCAGTGGGCAGGTCCAATACTGTTAAATCAAGTGGTTTGAAGAGGGAGATAACTATCAAAATGTAGCCAAAGCCAAGATCACATAATTGGGAAACAGACACTAACTAGAGAGATCTCCATGGTAGCAAGGAAATCTTTACATTCTGATTGATCCTCACCATCAGCATACACACACACACACACACACACACACACACACACACACAAACACACACACACAAGAAATGAATGGATAAAGAAAATGTAGCCATATATACATGACGGAGTACCATTCAACTATAAAGGAGAATGAATTTGAGTCACTTAAAGGAAAATGAATGGGCCTTGAGACGATAATACTCAGTGATGCAAGTTAGTGACAGAAGGTTAAATAGCATATGGTTACTCTAATATGAAAGACCCACAAATATAAATAATTTAAAGACCAAAATAAAAAACTACTTTAAGAAGCAGGCAGACCCTATAGGATTGGGAAGGGAATCTGAAGTGGAAGGGAGATACTGAAAGCTGGAGGGTGTAGGGGAAGTAAAAATCATCAAGATGCGATATGGATTTGGATCAAAACCCCAAGCTGAATGGAATCACTATGTATCACTAACATGTGCTAATAAAATATTTTTAAATGTTCTAAATATAATTTAATCATATTAACCCCTCTAAATCCCTTGATCATAGACAGAAAATAAATTCTCACAAAACATAGGGGGAAATCGCTGTAAAGCATTTCTTCCTATTATAGTCCTACCAAACCGCAGGCATCTTATTAAGATTCCCAGTTGGTGTACAGGCCTTTTGGTTACCATTTGAGCAGGGCTTTTTCTTTTTTAAACCCGGATCTAGTATAACCTAAAGATATACAAAGTTAATCTACTCAGATTTCAAGTCTCTGATGTGTTCTAAGTTTCCAAAGTTCCATATAGACAGGAAGAAGCTCAAAAAAAATCACAGCACTAGTTCAACAACGTTGATTTTGAAGAACAAAGCACATTCAAGACTCAATTGTGATGACTACAGCAGAAAATCTCAAGCTAAAACCATGTCTCTAGACCATTTATAATTAGCATAAATCCTGGTTGTGTCTAGGTCTATCTTAAAATGGTATTGCCTTCAAATGATACATTTCAGCAATTTTTTATTGGTCAGCAATGTTTCATTACAAGGGTATGAAGGAGCAGAAGGTATAAGTACCTATATAGTTATACTTTACTGGTACCTGTTTTATAATTCCATACACAGTTTAGATTGCAAGGCTGTTCTCTATCACTGATTATAAGGAAGGCAGTATTTTATTTCTCTGAGGAAAGAAGTAAAACAAACCCCAAAAAAAAGACCTTTCTTAACTCAGCCCTCATCATGTGGTAACTACATCAGGCCACTTACCCAAACTTCACCCCTGTTTACAAGAAGAGAAATATTGTGATTCTAGAATTTTCATACCGAAGGAGATTTTTAAAAACACCTTCCTGTTCTAGATTCTTGTTTATGGAGCAATGCTGCAATATATCAAGCACTTTGCTTTTCTGACTTCATAAACATGCATGATTGTGAGCATATACATGGGAACGCACACATGTTCTCTTGGGTAAGAATCCAGAAATCACTGCTTGTATGAACAGGAAACCTACAGCAGCATCAACTAAGAATGCTGTCGGAGTATCTCAGAGAGATTGCAGATAAAGCACAACTCTGACAAGAAATGTAAACACATGCAAATAAAAAGGGAGGGAATAGAGAGATGGATAGGAGGGAAGGGAATGAAAAAAGGAATTAAAATGTGTCATGTGCATGTACCCGTTCCCCACAAGGAATGTAAACATTATGTACTAGAAACATGTACTAATAAAGAGAATGATCTGAATAGTAATTTTAAAAAACTCCACAAATTCCTACATTTAATCCTGCTGGATATCTCTAGTCAATGCTGGATGCAACCACAAAAAACTATTCAGGGAAAAGTGAAAGACACAGTCAAGTCATGTTCAGTAACCAGTTTTGAGCCATTCACAAGCATCTTAGCATCACCAAATAAAAAGCAGGAACCTTCAACCATTAGTGTGGAGTTTTTCTTGTTTGCTGCTGATGTGAACTCAGGGCTAAACTTATAGATATTATAAACTAAATAGTTACCATTTAGTGTACTGTTACATCACTATTCTTATCTATATTTGTTAGTGCACTTAAACATTCTTTTCTCACTAGCTTGAAAGGTCTAACAAGACTTCTGATAAGCTCCGACCAGGGTTTATAATCCCTGAGTCTTACCCTGAGTACACACTCAGATACTCAAGGAATTGAAAGTCAGTGGTTTACTTTGAGCATGACTATTACATATGAGGAAATACCTATCATGAATACTTAAGTCACCTTGAGTGCCTTATTATAACTTCTTTTCATTTTTTTTATTTAAGTGAAGAAAAAACAGAAAAAAAAGACATATAAAACAAAGACAACAAGCAAAAGAGACAAACAAACGACTAGAGTAAATACACAACAGTAACATTGCAGGTTTACAAAACCGGATGATAGAAACTTGACAATGGTTGCAATATTGCGTATCGTTATCTTTAAAATGGTTACTTACATTAACAGACATAGACATGTAAAATTGATCCAATCATATGAGTATTAATTGTTCTTTCTCAATAACGAATACATTCAGCAGTGTGTTCATTTTAGTTATCTTACATATACATATATGCAGATTTATATCCTCTTCCCTTTTCTCTTTCCACCTTTTCCCTTCCCAATTACTTTTGCTCTTTGAGCTGTTTTTTACCCTTACGTAGTACTTATTATAAATTTTGGATCATATATACTTTTCCATTTCTTACACTAGGGAGACAATACAGTATTTACACATGTGGATTTGATTTATCTCACTTCCGAGTATGGTCTCAAGTCGTAACCATTTACTTACAAAAGTCTCAATGCAATCTTTCTTAATAGCTGAGTAGTACTCCATTGTATAAAAATACCACGTCTTTTTTTTTCCATTCTTTGAGTGAGGGGCACTTGGGTTGTTTCCAAAATCTGGCTATTACAAATTGAGTTGTATCTTTTTGGTGTGTTATCCTGACATTTTTCACATAATTCTCTCATTTCTGTCAGTCTACCTATTCTGGATAAACAAAAATGAATAGAAGTTGCTATAAACATGGGTGCACAGACTTATAGCAACTTCTTTTCATTTTTGTTTATCCAGAATAGATAGACTGACAGAAATGAGAGAATTATGCAAAAAATGTCAGGATAACACACCAAAAAGATACAAGTCTATAAAACTGTTAACATTTTGCCTGTATTTACTTAGTTTATGCAGATATTTACTGGAGAGATTCTTGACGTAAATCTGGTTTATTGTGAGTTAGATTGCCTACACATCCCTAAATTAGAATATCACAGGAATGACAGCTTATAGTTAATTCAAGGAACCATTTACTTAACTGCTGATTATTTCAGACAAATATCCTAACTCAATTCCCTATAAAAACAAAAACGAAGAGAGAAGAAGATTCCAGAAACAGTCAAAGGAATGTATTAATCCTTTTAATGTAAAGGCAGATGGGATGAATGTGACTGACTTCCCCTCCCACACATCCCACACACTCGGCCTAGGCATGAAGACACATAAATACTTAGGACAAGTGTCCCCTGTGGATATAAATGCTGCAGGGAACACAAAGAGCACAGGGACAGTGGCACCCGACACATACAGCCAGGGGACCCCAGCCCCGTGGTTGCTGTCTCTTTAGAGCTGCAAACACCTGCTGACCTTCAGAGAGAGGCTGTGTCACTGTTCAGAGAAGGCCCACAAGTTTTCCTCTGAGGGGTGAGACTAAGATTATTTTCTCAGAGCAAAATCATAGATTTTATTCCCTCCTTCGATTTTGAGGCTTATTTGCTGTGTCATTTCTAAACCTAGGGAGGACAGATTTTGCATATAACTTTAGTGTTGATGCTACTGACAAGATCTCTGCTTATAAATATAACCCTTAATATCACTCCTAGTAGAAAGGCATTAGCATAAAAATCTAAGAATTTTCTTCTCACAGACAGTAGATTCAACGTTTTCTTTCACATAATTTCTAAGGAAATGAGGTGCTTATTTCTGCATTAGTAACAGGCAATCAATATAAAAATTACCGAAATATTTTCTCTTTTTTGTACTGTCTTCAAAATCCAGTGTGTTTTTATAATTACAATGCATCTCAATTCAGCATATACTTAATCATCACACTTGGCTGGTAGATAGCAGAGCTACTCTGTAGAGTTAGAAATATCTATTAAAAGAATTAGTTTGGAATTGCATAATGTCTGATACTTTCTTATTAATTTTATTTGATCCTTTAAAAAGTCAGTTTACCACTTAGGCTATGTTATAATTGGGGAGTTTTCAAAATTTTTTTCTGTATTTATCTATTGGAATACTTACTACCACCTAGGTCAGTTAAATTTGGAATAGATTCAGGTATTTTTAGCAATCAGTAGGTAAATTGCCAACTAATAAATGCTTTCCATTGACAGCCTGAATACTGGTACATTAGACATAGTCTCTGTGTTGCACTGAGGCGCTTTCTAATTAGATCAGTTTCATAAATTAATCATTCTATTTCTGGCCTTTCCACCTACAGTCAGTTAGCTGTTCCTAAATCAGGATTTGTTCTCAGTAAGCCAAAATTTCTTTCTCCGTATTCCTGAGAAGTAGCTGCCTGCCGTACCCAAGAGAAAACTCTTGGTAGAAATGATTATTGGTAAATTTTCCTCTTCAGATCTTCTAGCTGATCGATCCCCATGGAAGCACCCTGAGCGAAGCCATTTTTCCTCAGCAGCAGGTTCACTCTGATCTTGCACCAAGCCTGCAGCTGCTTGCCTGTGTGATGTGGAAAATCCAAAAAGGACTGTAAGTCCTAACCAGTTCCTCAGTTTTTTCCTTTAAAGCACTTTAATTTTTATCATATGGTTATTTTCTTCTAGATCCAGACTTTCCTGAAAGGTAAATGAGGGATAGCTTATTAAAATGACTAGCATCCAAATAGTCATATAGTAAGTCATGGAAAACAATTGATTTGAGATTAAGGGACAAAATTAAAGAGAAGCCTTGTGCTCTCAACATGCTGCTGTTAAAGACAGTGACAGACAAGGAGATGTGAGACAGTCCTGGTGGCCTGAGAGAAATGTGAGGGAAAAAAAATCCATAATCAAGAAAGGAAGAGAAAACAGAAAGCACAAGTAAGCCAGGAAGGACTCGCATTGTTTCATCATTTAACTTGGAATGCTCTTCTCTAGTATATCTGAAGTTAGAGATATCTTGAAATATTTAGTTTGTTTATTCAACTGTTTTGCCCTATAAACTGGTAAGCTGAACTCTGACATTCCCAACAGGGAATTTATTAAGGAACTGTATAAGGTAATCTTCAGCTTAATATAAAAATGTGACATAATTAAGCCTGTTTTAACACAGTGTTGCTTTGCCAATGAAGTACCCTAACTACTATATGGAAAATTAGACACTTCTCTCTTTCATAATTTTCATAGAAAACTTTCTGTGCTTTGTTCTATTATTTTGTCTCAATGAAATATAGAATGCCCACTTTTGGAAAACATTCAGAGAATCCTCTTTTAAGGTAAATTTTAATGTGTCAAAACTGTAATTTGTTCTGGAGAACACTGTTAGAGTCTGTTGTAGGAATTTAAATAGTACATTCATAATGGTCTCTAAATCCTCATGTGTACTGCATTAGTGTGAAATGTTATTTATTGAATCAAATAGAGCCATTACTCACAAAGGGCAACGCACAACCCCATCTCCACAGAGAACAGGAAAGGGCTTCTATGGTAAAGAACAGAACAGAGCTGGTATTTATGGGTACAGATTATAAAAAAGCTGAATGGTTCGACTTTCTTTCCTGCCCCAGCTCACAAAACGGAATCCACAGCAGAATTAGTTACCGGATTCCTTTTCACATTAGCCTTTCCAGTGAACACCCCTCTTCAGAAGCCACACAGCTGCTCAAGCAAATGAATTCTGCTAAGAGGGGGTTTTGAGAAAGGTGCAGAGCTGCCACCCAGGCTGCTGTAGATTCCTTTCATTCACTCCCTCCCTCTCTCTCTCTCCCCCCTCTCTCTTTTCTATCTTTCTTTTCATAGTGCTAGAGATTGAACCCAGGCTCTCACCCATTCTAAGCATGTGCTGCACCACTGCACTCCCCCTACATCCCACCGATCCCTCTCCTTTTCACCTGCACTAAAGGTGTCACCCCAGATAAGGACATGTGGGGTCAAGCAGATGTGCACATGAGTTGAAAATGCTGCTCAAAGTGGAGCATCTTTATAGGGTAAGAATATGGTGGGAATTAATTCTGCCTCTAGAAAAGAGTTGTTCTACATACAGAGGAGGCCCAGCAACACAAAGTAAAATTTGCACCAAAAAAAAAAAAAAAAGATAAAAATATTTAAAATGCTAAATGCAAACTCTATGTAGGTTCAAATTCTAACTCGGTCATTTTGTTGGCTGAGTGAGATTCTAATATTTATTGTTCTAAGCCTGTCTTATGTTTTGATTTACACAATCAGCGCAACAGTTTTTGAAGGAGTGGTTACTCTTCGTTTGAATGATGCGGAAACTGAGGCACAGAGACAATTCTCCCATAGCTAGGAACTGATGGGGCTGAGTTTAATTGGGAGTCAGTGACTGCAGAGTCTGGACTCTAAGCAAACAGGCAGCTTAAACAACGGAGACGGCTGATTTTTTTAAAATCACTTTTTCCTATTTTATCCTTTGTAAAATTAAAATAAACATAGTACTTCTTTCAAAAGGTTAAATGAGATCATGATTGTAGTAAATCGATCACAATACTTGACACCACGTAAATACTCAGTGACTCTTAGCTTCATTAAATGCATGTCATTCTTCCTCCCAGTCTCATGTGAATAATTGATCTCTAAATGTCAGTGAGTCAAAACAGAAAATCTGTTTACCAGTCCAGACTTTCAGAGCATTTCAACTTTTATAACTGATGTATCTCAAGTAAGTGTCATTTGATGGTCTAACTGTCAACTATTGTCACTGCATCTGTGATGCTGAAACTTGCAACATCCTACATGATTTGATTAGTAATGTGGCAAAGAGAAAATCTCTCAGAAGTGTGGAATAGAGCCCTTAACAGGTGGAATGATTGCTTGGACTTAATCCTGGTCTCATCTGAATCTCTCACTAAAGGGCACTATACACGAAGCAGGCACATCTCATATCACATGGCCATCTTAATGTACGCTAGCCTAGGTCAGCATTCAGACCACGTGAATGCTAGTGGACTCTGCAGACAGTCATATGCACCCACTATTTTACTGTTAGCAGACAAATGATATGGAGTAAGGAAAGACATTTTGAAAAAAAAACACTGCACTGGGAGAAGTCATGAATGGACATGAATCCCAAAAACTAGTTAATAAAATACACTAAGTACACCAAGTTTTATGATAGATTTTTCTATTATAAATGATTTGTAAAAATTACCAAGATTTAATACATGTATTTATGGGATCTGATATATAATATGTACACCTAGTGTACAAAAAACACAAGTACACATATTCATAAATTATAGTAATTTTATACATTTTATATATATTTGTAAGTACATATATTTAAATGAAAACCCAAAGAACATATCTGCATGAGAGACATGATAATTTTGTAAAGTAATCCATTCCAAAATATAGATGATCACAAACTTAGTGGTGTTATATTTCTAATAAACCACTGCAGAACTCTCGGGGACAGGGGGATGAGGGCCTGAGGGCTCACTCCTGAGAATGACAATGTGGCCTCAAGCCTTGGCTCTGCCACTTAGTAGCTATTGAATATCAAGCAGATTATTTAAATTCTTCTTGCTTCTGGGTTTTCAATAATTAATGACAATAGTAATACAATCTTTCTTTCAACTATAGATGCAGATTTTTAGGAGGATTCAAGCATTAGTATGCAAAAAAGACATCCAAAATTATTTGGAGCAGTGCCTTTCTTCTTACAGACTTTTGTTAATAAAACAAACTTCTTGAATATGTTTTAATAACTTGTTACCTGTGAGTAATGAGCTCCTCAGAAGTGTATTATTTTATTGAGAAAATATTAACTGTTTAAGGTCATCAGTGCACTGTTTCCTTTTCAAATGCTATTTCTGATATTTTCTGAAGTGCTTCATCAAAGTTTTTCATATGACAACAGGAAAAATTCCAGCTGAAACTTAAAGAACATGTGACAGTAATAAAATTTATAAAGACTGAAAAATGGATGAAATAGTTCAGTCTATTTTTTGGCAAATCAAAGCAGGATGTATAGAGAAGTGTAATCAAGATAAATGTAAGGTGGTTCTTATAAGATGTGGTAATCTCTAAGTAAGTATACAATTACAAATTAAAAACTACTGCGCAACTATCAGTCTCGAGAAAACAATTTTATATTACTTGCAAAAGACAAATAGAATTCAGGTTAGCAATATAGTATACTAAAAAATAATCAAAGGCAAATTATCAAGCTAAGGAAACAGCATTACCATTCTCTCCTGTTTAATGCTGCTTTTGCTCTAAAGCACTGCATTAGACAAAGTGCAGTCATTTGAAGAGAAAATTTCTTGTAAAAGATACGAATTCTGTGGAAAAACAGTAAAAATTAATTGGTTTTACTTTAAAACAATAAAAAATAACCTTACCTATAATGAATGGGAATTGTACATATTGTCATTGTAAAAACCACATACAAATATAACTAAGACATAAACCAATTATTTTCGCATGTGATATAGGCCACAACAGGAAATAAAGATGCTAAGATACACTAATCAGATAGACAATGAATCCAACTTTGCAATTAATGATTGGTCAGCAACTAGCTTGAAAATTTCCAGAAGCTGCAATACTTTGACCATATTAGCATATTTCATTTGCAGCATTTTTCATAGAGTACATTTTATGACTAACTTGAGAAAGTCATGAAATACTTGTATACTTAAAGAATTTATAATGAAAATATAAACAGAATATCAATCCATTATTTAATTACAAATTCTTTAGATTAACCCACCAGATAAAATTTTACCATGCTTCCTCAGCACTCTTTCTACACTCTCTGTCAGGAATCTACAAGTTTTTCACACATTAAATTGGTGTTATCGTATCCATTGGAAGATAGTTCACCAGTAACACCTTCATTTCATTAATCTCTTTTTTATTAGTCATACAGAATAATGGATTTCTTTTTGGCAGATACATCCATGTACACAATATACTTTGATCATTTTCATCCATCCTCTACTACACTTTTTGTCTTGTATGTTCCCTTAATTTCATGATTTGGAGGCAAGGGATTTCAACATGAATAGTGCAATATATTTTGCTCATATATGTGCGTCCCAACAGCTTTTTTAGTGCAGGCAATGAATCGAAATTCTGCTTAAACAGATGTGTCCTGAAGAATCATTTTAATGGTATTACTGTAAATACTTGGGAAAATGGGCCTATTGTCCTAGAAAAAGTATGTATAAAAATTCTTGTTGTAGCTATTTAACAAAAGTGGCTCATTTCTTCCTGTGTAAATTATGCACTAAGCAGGTACAATATCAGAGAGATTTAATAAGCCCCGTGTGTTCTAAAATGGGAAGGACCATCTCTTCTAAATGGAAAGACACGAGTCTATTTAGAATTTAAGAAGAGCTGGTGAAATGATAAATGAGCCTAGGAATGCCAAAGTTAGGAGGGGCAGAGATGACAACAGATAAGTTACTCAGTACTGTGGTTTGAATTTGATCTACCCACCAAAGATTCATGTGTGGGAAACTTGATCCTTAGTGGCAGGATTGAAACAATGAGGTCTTTAAGAGGTGGGAATAATCATGACATATCAATTTCAGTGAAATAATCCTAGCAGATCAGCAAAGCACAGTCTGGGGGTGTCAATGGCTGATTGAACTGTAGCACATCAAACTGTGTGGGAAACACTCACACCAGATGTACCCTGAGTGGAATAAAAAGCAGAAAGAAGAAGAAAGTTTACCAATTTCAGAAGATACCCAATCTGCACTAGTGCTTTTGGACATCCACATCTAGTTCCTTCAGTCTTTCAGTGTGGACACATGCCTGCAACTCTACAGTGAGTTTCCAGGCCTGGACAGTTGCTCCATCCTTGTTGTCTCTTATTCTGAAGCTTTCGTTTTTATGGGCTCAGCAGCAATTGGATCCTCTGGTTTTCCAACATGCTGAGTGCTGCTGTAGACTATTCCCTTTGTGATCCAGCTGATAGCCATTGTGGATTCTTCCATCTTTAATCCCAAGCATGGCCACTGTGGATTCTTCCACTTCTGTTCCTGTAAACCTACCTACCAAATCCTCTTGTGTTATTAAATATGATTTTCTATGCATTCTGTTCTTCTATAAACTGTAACTAATGTAGATATTGTTACCAGAGAAATGGGTTAATTTCTGTGACTAGACCTTACCACATGGCTCATAAATCTTTGGAATTGGCTTGAGGGAGGAGTTTGAAAATTCTGAAGATGTGGGCTAGAGATGCCTTAGAATGCTGTATGCAGAGTAAGCAGAGATTGATGCAAAATTCTAGTGAAAGCTCAGAAAATCAGAATAGTGCCAGGCAGAAGAAGCTAGGAGGTTTCAGGTGGGAGCAAGCATTCTTTTGGCAGTTGGGATAGAAACCATGTGTGTTACATTCTAGAAGATACTTTTTCTAGATTGGGTTCATATCCTGAGACTTTGAGGGAAATGAATCTGGTGGAAGAAATTTCTAGACAGGCATGGATACTAATAGCTGCTTTTAGCTAGAATTACAGTGAGGAGTAGGGTTGAAAGATAAAGCAGAAAAATTCCCAAGAAGGAACCATGCATAAAATTGGGGTCACAAGGGGTATGCAGCTTAAGAGATTAGCATCATTAAAGAAAACTAAGTACTTTAGATGCCTTGAGAGCAACTCAAGGATCATAAAGACTCCACTCATTGAGGGTTCAAGGGTACAAAGGTGTCAGTCTTTCTTTTGAGAAGAAAGTTCCTGGTATCTCTGTTCAAGAAGAGCCTCCTAGAGAATTGTTTTCCCAGAATTCATTTCACTCTGCTCAAATATCCAAGCACGAAGAGGTCACTGAAACAACAGTTCAAGGGGACCTGGCTATCACTTCTGTTAAGAGCAGACCTAGTGATGCTGGTTATACTGCTCACACAGAATGCAAGAGTTGTGGCATCAGTGAAGCTTCTATCCAAATTTCAATGAAGGCCTGATAGGCCAGAATCATCTGAGAGGACAGTACATAAAGCTTGAGAGTAAAGCCAAAGCTACACTGGAAAGACTAGGAAGTTGAAGATGCCTAGAATATGGAATATTTGTTGAGTTAAGCTATAGTCCATGAATGCAGTTGGACCAAAAGAGAAGCCATGTGAGTTGCAATGAGAAAGACCAAAAGGGTAGGGCTGCCTTTTGAAACACATCTTGCCACAGTGTGCCCTGGATGCCAGGTATGGAGTTACAAGGTTTAATATTTGCCCTGCTGAGTCTCAGTCTTGCTCTTGTCTGATTTTTTTCTATCTCCCTATTCTTCCCTGTTGAAATGGGACTCTTTTTCTTGTTTTATTATGCCCTGTATGTAACTTGCTTTTAATTTTATAGAGGTTCACAGCTAAGAGCTTGCCTTAAGTCTCAGAAGAGTCTCATGTGTGGACTTTTGAAAACTGTTGGAACTTTTGAGACTTTGAGGAAGGTATTGTTGCATTTCCAGTTATATACATGGTAGCTGTATTATTAAGCAGAGTTTGAACTTGCTATTGTCTTTATTTAGAAATTAAGTATGATTTTAAGAGATGTGATGGTTAGGGTAGAAATTCAACTTTCTTGGTTTGGAGCATGGAGGGATTGACCTTGGAATCTATATCAGAGCCTTTCTCCCTCCACTCTTGTGCTTTTCCCCTTCTGTACTTCTCTGCCACCATGAACTGAGAAACTTTGCTCTGCCACACACTTCTGTCCTCTTCCTTGAAGTTGGCCAATGGCCATGGACTGGAACCCTAAGCAAATTAAATCACTCCTCCCTTAAATTGTGTATGTTGGGTCACCATTGCCTTTGGACATCTGCCTCCAATTATCTTAGTGATAAGAAAACTGCCTAATATAGGAATTCAGTAGGAGGTTCATAGTCATTGGGAGTTTCACCCTTAGAAGAGGATGCTGGTCTCTTGGAACACATTCTTAAGGTAGCAAAGATAGCCTTTTATCAAAGGCTGAGTCTGACACCTGAGTCTCTTCTGAATTCCTACATGGAGATGTGATCTCTTGTTCCCACATATGTACCTGCCATTGCCATCCACCATGATGTGACACAAAGGAGAAGACCTCAAAAGAACCAATCAAGGTTTTCAAAATAACAGATCAAGAACTGGGCAAGGTCATCACCATGCCTTGATACCGAAAAGCCCCCTTCCATTCATAAAGTTAGCCTGTTTGTTTGGTAGTTTGTATGGTAATAACAAATACATCCTAACACAGAGAAAAATAGCAGAAAAAGTATTTCTTGGTTATATTTGTGGCAGAAGCTTTAGATGGTTCAGACAGGCACCTTGTGTTGGGAGAATTAGTATATGTGTGAATTGAAATAGCTACAGAAAAGTGGAAGAGTGAGAGAGTCAAAGAAACATTAACTTAAAGGTTTTATAACATACATACGGGCAAAATTCTTCACTTTGAAAAAACTGGTCAACATACTCTTAGCTTTGCTAGACCATGGCAATGTCTTTGCTATGAATGGGACCTGGGGCTTAGCCACAATTTTAAGTCACACCCTGTCATCACAAATTGCAGTCTATACCAACAACCTTTTCATTGTGTGTGGAATAACATAAGACTGAAAAAGACCTAACCTCTGTCCAGTAAGGCACAGTAAAGCTATATGAATTCCTTAAATATCTAAATGGCAGAAAATTTGATTAGCAGAATGGAGTAGATTGGCCTATTATGATGCTATGAATAAGCTGTACGGGATCCAGTACTGCGCTATGAGGACATAGTGAGGAATCCTATTTTTACTCCATTTTTCAGGGTGTTTTCCTCCAGGGACAAGCATCCAACTATGACCCGTGGGCCAAATCTTGTCTCACACCTATATTTGTGTGGCCTGTAAGTTACGAATGGTTTTGCATTTTTAAGTGGCTACACTTTTAATGATGACGTAAGTATCTGTATAATATCCTCAACATCTGCTGCTTTTCCTCTAAGTTTAAAATAACTACTATCTTACCTTTCGAAGAAAAAGTTTCCCATCTACTGCTTGAGAGTCACAAAGCAAAAGTTACATCTACAAAATAACTCTATGTCTGTTTCTTGAGTTTTGGGTGTGGGTAGCTGTCTGCCTATGAAACTTTTGATAGGAAATGTTATAAAAATAATCATTATAGCCAGGCGTGGTGGCGCACGCCTTTAATATCAGCACTCGGGAGGCTGAGGTAGGAGAAGTGTTGTGAGTTTGAGGCCGGCTTGGGCTACAACATGAAAGCAAGGCTGGCCTGAGCTACGTAGTGCGACCCTGCCTCAAAAAACCAGGACTGGGAGTTTGGCTCAATGGCTTAAACGCCTGCCCTGGGAGGTGCGAGGTTGTGAGTTCGATCCCCGGTGCCGCAAAAAAAAAAAAAAAGTAATAATCATTATGTGGATGGTGTTAGAATATAAATCTGCATGACTTTAAAGATAGGAGATAATTCATACAAACCGAGTTGAATATTAGTCACATCACTTATGATTCTAAAGACACAAATTTGTATTTTCCATGTGGTAAAAACAAGAACTAACAGACTAAATAAATAAATACTAAATAAATATTAAAGTGAATGATTTTATTTTCACCATAATATTATGGTGAGTCAATTGTAAATAGATCATTATTGACCAATAAATTGCTAATAAATTGAGTTGTTATAGTCAACTGTCTTAGTTACTTTTCTTGTTGCTGAGACAAAATACCCAACACTTAATGTTCAGGAAGGAAAGGTTTATTTAGTTCACGGATTGTACAGGTTTTAGATCATATTTAGCTGGCTTCAAGGCAAGGTGGCATGGTAGAAGGGCAACAGTCCATGGCAAAGGAAGATACAAAAGCAACAACAACAAAAAAGGGATAAGCAAGTCTCTTTCCTCCCTTACATTGTGTATAGGCTGCCCACCCTGGGGTGGGTGCAGCACTCACACTGCCAGTCCCAGCACTAGACAATAAACCAGTCACCAACTCTAGATTCAGCCACCTCTGTAAAACCTGCCTCCCACCCCCATGACTGCATGAAGTTTTCAGGGGACCTCTAGACACAAACCATAACAATCATATTGAGTGGTATTTGTGAAATTTCAGGATACATAGTAAAATAATTTTTTTCTTCAGGACCTTTCAGGATTTTATGTGAGAAGTACATTGTGTTTTAGCTTTTTTTTTTCATATCAGTGGATGGCTTTTGAGTTTCAGATCAGACTCTAATGCCTCACCAGTGGAAATGGAATACAGGATGCAAGTTTCAGCTCATCAGTTGATGACAATATTGATTCATCCTTAAGACAAGCTGCATGTGAATATTTTTATTGAGTGATTTGGAAAAATCAATCACATTTTAATCTCCTTCTCAGCAATGGTACTCTGCTTTCTTTAGGGAGCTTTGCAATTTTTTTTTTTTTTTTTGAGACAGGGTCTCACTATGTAGTTCAGGCTGACCTTGTACTCACTATACAACCCAGGCTGGCATGGAAATCACTGCAATCCTTCTACCTCAGCCTTCTGAGTGTTGGGATGACAACTGTGTGCCACCAAAAGCTAACATCAGCATTAATTTTTTAACAAATAAAATTCTATTTAGAGTGCTTTTCTATCAAGTTTATGTTTACTATTAGATTATTTTATTGTTACAGATACTCATTCTTGGACAATATTGCATCCATGTGTATGAGAGTGAGTAACAAGTTATTTATGGCTCAAAATTTCTCAGAAACACTTCACACTGTGAACAACACATAAATATTATTGATGGATTCTTAGGTAGAAAAGAAAGAAACAACAAGAACACAAATTTACATTATTTTATAGATTTTGAAGGACATTTTACCTTATATATAAATCATAACATAAAAAAATAAAGTGATCTAGGTTGATACCATGAAGCAACTGTCAGCAATGTGTTATTTAGAGGCCCAAAAAGATGTGATTGACGGTAAAACTGAAAAGAACTATCACAATCAATTCTATAAAACTATAAAACAGTCTTCAGCATACCACTGTATCTAACTCTCTCCTTGCTTTGTTCTTATTTATTTTTTGCTTGCTTTCACACAAAATTTTGTGTTAAAAAGACAAGAAGAACATACCTGATGATCACGAGATAAGATGATGGAGAGGAGCATTATGGAAATTAACTGGCCTAAAACTCCTTAAGTAGAGTTTTAGCAGAATTCTAACCACTGTTAACCTTATTTATATTATTACCAATATTGTAAGTTCAAAAACAGAACAGAAAGTCTACCTGTGAATAGACTAACAGAATAAAGTTTTGTTGGTGGAACATTCAGTAAGTATTTGGAAAATATATTATTTTCTATACACTAGTCTGCCCTTTTTGAGAAACCTCTAAAATAACAGAACCTTCACCTGCCCTTAATTGGCCTAGATTTTGATCAAGGTGATAAACAATACCTATGTAGTAGATTCAAAATGCAAAAATGACACTCCGCAGCGTTATGTAGGACAATATCGAAGGGCAAATCTAAACTTCATTAAAATTCTAAACTATTTCTAGGAAAGTTTTAAAATTATTTTTATTGCTGTAAGAATCTGGAAAAGAACGTGCTTTTTATTTTTTTTTCTTTTATTTTGCAGTACCAGGGATTGAATTCACAAAGTCATACCTGCCAGATAGGCAATTAAGCCACTGAGCCAAACTCCCAGCCCTAGTTTTTTGAGGCAGGGTCGCACTATGTAACTCAGGCAGGCCTTGTGCTCACTTTGTGTAAGCCAGCCTGAACTCACACTGCTCCTCCTACCTCAGCCTCCTGAGTGCTGGGATTAAAGGCGTGTGCCACCACACCCAGCTCAAAAGAATGTGCTTTAAAAGACCTTTAAAAACAAAAATTTCAAGCTTTAAAAAATACTCCTTCTAGCAAACACTTTCTTTCTCTTAAAACCAATAAAGAGCTACATTTTAGGGATTATAACTCTATGTACCACTTCAAACATTTATTCAGTTTAAAGCATAGGTTTGTATGGAGTCCTAAATGGCTTACCAATCTTAAATTAGGGTCCAAGTCATTTAACAATGAAATACAGGAGGTTAAAAAAAAAAAAGTATGGGCTATGCCATTGCTATGAGATATATCTATAGGTTATTCACTATAGCATGGTTCATAAGAGCAAAGGATTTATCCAAGTAAAATGTCTACAAGTCTGACAAATAATGAACTATATTAGAATTTATATAAGAAGTAAGAAGTAGTTTGTGCAATAATGTGAGCAAATTTCCAATTTATTCAATGGAGGAGAAAATAGTAATATATAAAGGAATTGTTAGAGTGTGTTATGATTTGTTTATGAAACAACAAAATTATTTTGAATATAAATAAAAATCATCTCTGCAAGGATACAAAGTGAATAATAATACCAGTTACCTGTAGACATGAGAAATGGGAACAAAGAATGTGGAAGACAGATGTGGGAAAACTTTTTACTTGATGCTTTCATTGTAATTATTTAAGTTCACATTTTGTGACTAAATCACCTCTCTCATATAGATTTTCTCCTCACCTCAGCTAGGGCTCTAGTATTCTGTCTCATATGCAACTCTTTCCCCACTTCCTTCTATACAACTAAACACACACACACACACACACACACACACACACTCACATGCGGGCCTCCCATCCTTTGTAGTCTCCCAGGATAATCAATTACCTAATATTTATCAAGAAACTGACAAAAAGGGGGCTTTCCTATCCTGCTGCATGGAGAATGTTTTCTTTCTGTAAAAGTCAATCATCAACCCTGGATCAATTATCAACTGTTTGAGGATCAGACTAGGACACCTTGATTTCAAGATTGTTTTTGCAATGTCTACCGTAGACTATATATCACTGGCTAAAGGGATTAATGAACAAACATGATGATTTTATGCATGTGAATGACTTGGAAAAGAAAAAGTTTGCAGAACTTTTAGACAATCAGTTGCACTGAAGACAAAAGTCTTATAAATGTACAAATTCATAACAGAAGAAAATGGAACAGTTAAAAATACCCCAGAAGGAAAACAGATACTAAATGTGTTTCTTTGTATTGTAGAAGATCTGAGAGATAAAAAAAGAAAAATAATAGCAATAGTTGACCCTTGGAGATTTCCACAATGCATCAATAAAGGAGCTAAGTACTTTATTCAAATCACCTCATTAGACTTTTCCATGCTGAATAAGAAGAGTACTACCAATTAACTTTCATCCCTACTCACTAACATATTTATCTTACCAATGCCGTAAAAATCTAAACAAACAAATGCAAAATACAAAATCCTTTATCCATCAATAGATGGGCACAAACAACTTAACTGCCTCAATTGAGAGTTTGTGGCGAATGAAAGGGGATATAAAGTTTAAGATTGAGTGTGTAATGGAGCATCCTGTTTCTTACATCCTGAGTGAGTCCTACATGTGGGTATCAAGACATTATACCAAGTCACTGGAATGACAATATCCTATTCCTTCAATCACTGAATAAAGACTTGGACTTCATTCTAACTGGACATTTATGCCTACCTTAAAGAAATCACTGTATCTGAGGAAATGTCATCCACCAATTCACTCTAAGTCTGCGTTACATGCATGTTTGCACCTTCCTTGAGGGAAATACATATAAAATGATTGATTTAGACCACTTCTAGAGTATACCAGCTGTGTTTGGTAATTTTTTTCTCATGGAAGTCAGGCTCCTACCTTCCCACTGGAAGAAACTGGAAGATCCAGATGGTGTACTATCTTTTTTGATGATTATATTTCTAAGGGATGGCTCCCAAGTCCAACAGAAAAATACTCTTTAGTCATGAAACTATCAAGGGTTGAAGTGAATTGCATGTCAAGGAGTAGAGAAGAGAAATTGCTCATAACTGCAAATTTTATAAAGGAAATACTCTTATAAAATGTGAGTCAGGGATCTAGTGTCACAAAGAAAGGCATATAAAGTTTAGTCAAATTGAGATAAATGGCAAGAATATCTTAATCACTCTAAAGAGGAAACCTTTAAAGCAAAAGCACACATTTTATTTTTTTGCTGTGGTTGAAAGTAGTCACCCCCTAAATTTTCTAAGACACAGTTTGCTTTTAAAACAAAATTCCAAATTGTGAACAAGCTCTGTAGAGAGTAATCCTTATGTCCGATTGCCTTCCAGACCTATCCTAACAAGTCTCCTTGATACGTCAAGTTAAATCTGCTCCAAACTTCTGTCTGCACGAGTTCCTCATTCATTGTATAACTCCACCATCATCCTGTCAGATAAATTCATGTTATTAAAATAACTAGTATTGTGAATCTAAAATATTTTGAAGCAATTCGCAGAGTAGAATTAAGTTCAATTCTTAACAATGTGATCATAACTTACATCCCCTTTGTGGGTGTATTAAGTTTTTTATTTATTTAAGTATATTGGTACAATTTATGTATACATAATGATCATATTCATTATAGAGAATTTGTATCTGTACTTGATTTTTTTTTCTTTTCCTTTTTTTTTTTTTTTTAACCAAGGATCGTACTCAATATCTCATGCTTGCCATGCAGGCACTTGTGCTGCTGAGCTAAATCCCCAGCCCCTTTAATTGATATAGCTGATATAGCTAGATTTCTCTTTTGTTTCTTAATCCTGTCCCCTCCTTTCGAATTCCCTTTCTCTTCCCACCCACAAATCTGTTTTTATTTTTTCCTTCGTTTCTCTTTTTTCTTTCCCTTCCTTCCTTACCCCCTCCTTCCTCCCCAGTTCCCTTTTCCTTTTAAACAGTTTCTTCCTATTTCACAATATCTATTGTACATTTGTGTTCTTACTTACATTTCCAGCTTCTCACACTAAAGAAATAATGTGATATTTACATGTGTGTTGAATTTATGTCACTTATGATCAATATCTCAATTTTATCTTTCTTTATAGCTGAGTAATACTCATTACATTAAAAAATACCTGTTTTATCCATTAGTTGGTTTTTGGGCATTTGAGTTGCTTCCAAGAATTAGTTATTATGAACCATGCCTCTATAAACATGGGCGCACATATATCACTGTGGCAAGATGCTTTTAATTCTTCCTGGAAGATACCCAGAAGGGGAATAATTGGTCAAATGGGACCTCTAATTCTAACCCTTTTTTATATTAGTACACATTTGCAGTACTTAATGGTTACAATTATCACAAGGAGATGATACATAATACATCTGACTTTTTTATTTCTTTCTTATGTTTCAACCTATCCCTTCCTTTTCTCCCACTCCCTCCAACTCCTGGTCTCCTTTAAATTTTAAAATGCTGTATTTTCATTATTCTTCCTTTTATTCTATGCTTTTTGCCCCTCCGTCCCTCTCCCTTCTTCTCTAGTTCCCCTATCCATTTGAAAAAGATCTCTTACTTCCTCTTTAACCATCACTTTCTTTTTTTCACATATTGAGTATATGTATACAATGCATATATGTATATATTGAACTTTGTATATAAGAGAAGTGAAGAAATATCGAAGTTTGTATGTCTGATTTATTTTACATGATCTCGGTTTGCATGCATTTACCTATGAAAGCTCATTTTTCTCTTTCTTTATGGCAGAGTAGCACTCTAGCAGGTATCAATATCACATTTTCTTTATGACTTCATCTGGTGATGAGCATATAGGCTATTTCTAGATTTAGACATTATAAATTGAACTGCTATAAATATAGATATGCATGTTTTCCTGTGATACGATGTCTTTAACTCTTTCAGGAAGATACCTAAAAGGGGAATAGTTGGGTCAAACAGAATTTTTCATTGTAGCTTTTGAGGAATCACCACATTAATTTCCATAGCAATTATAGTAGTTTACATTCCCACCATCAAGGTAGAAGGGTTCCTTTTCCCCACATCCTTGCCAACATTTGTTATCATTTGATTTCTTAATAATAGCTGTTCCTTCCGAGTAAGGTCGATCCAGTGTTGTTTCAATTTTCATTTCTCTAATGGTCTGCAGTTCTGAACACTTTTTCATGTATTTATTGGCAATTTTCACTTCTTCTGAGAAGTGTCTATGCATTTCAGTTGATCCTTTTTAAAAGTGAGTCTTTTAATGATGGGTAGATTGAATTTTCTGAGTTCTTTATACATTCTATATGTTAGTCCTCTGCATGAGGAATAGCTGACAATTTTTTCCCATTCTGCAGGTTATGTCTTCTGTTGGCTGTTTCCTTTTGCAGTTCAGAAGTTTTTTAATCTGATATGATACCATTTGTTGATTTGCAATATTCTTTTTGTGAACCAGAATTTTGTTTGGAAAGGGTTTGCATACATCTTTAGGAGTTTTTCCTATTTTATCTTCCATTTTACTGTGCTTCTCTTTTAACCTTCAGGGTCTCTTTGAGTCTTTTCATTTTAGTTTAATGCCTGATGAGATATATAGGTTTAGACTCAGTCTTCTGTATGTGGCTATCCAATTTTCCCAGCAATGTTTATTAAAGAGGCTATCTTCTCTGCAATGTATGTTTTTGACCTCTTTATCCAAGAGCAAATAGCTGAATGTGCCTGGGGTTGGTTCTACTACCTCTATTCTGCTTCCTTGATCCACATACATGTTTTTGTACCACTACCATGCTCTTTTAATCGTATTAGCTTTGTAGTATAACTTCAAATCTAAGATTTTAAGGTCTCTTGCTTTGCTTTAATTCCCCAGAATTGCTTTTGATATTCTGAGTCATTTCTGCTTTAGTGTAAATTTTAAAATTGCTTTCTCTAGATCTGGGAGAAATGTTGTTATATATAAATACTGTATTTTAGTTTAATAGATGGTGGGATACATAGGTCTAGATTCAGTCTTCTATATGTGGATATGCATGGATGCATTAAATCTATATATTGTATTGAATCTGTACATGAGTTGTGTATTAGAGTTTTGAAAGTATAGCCATTTTGATTACATTGGTTATTTATCTGGTTTGGGGATCAGAGTAATGCCAGCTTCCTAAAATAATTTTTGGAGTACACCTCCCCTCTCAATTTCATTAAAACCTTTGAGGAATAATAGTACTATATCTTCTCTGATGTTCTTACAGAGATTGAAACACTTCATTCCAAAATCTTCCTTGAAGGTTTGTTTTGAGAAGTCTGCTATAATTCTGATGTTTTTCTTTATAAGTCATTCATTGATTTCCTCTAACAGTTTTTAAGATTCTATTATTGTGTTGTATTTCTTGTATTTTAATTATGATGTGACAGGGAGTGTTTTCTTTTTTTTTTACCACAGCTACTCAGGGTTCAGTATGCCTTACTTATCTATATGTTATATTCTTTTTCCATGTCTGGAAATTTTTTTGACATTGCTTCCATAAACAGAATTTTTTATGTCCTTTGCGCTCATCTTAGTTTTTGTCTTAGGTAATTTTCCCATTGCTGATACAAAATACCCAACACCCAAAGCTAAAGAAGGAAAAGTTTATTATAGATCACAGTTTGTAGAGGTTTTAGTTCATAGTCAGCTGGCTCCAAGGCAGGGTGGCATGTCAGAAGGGAACTCTAAGGAAGAAATAGTTCATGGTGGGCAGAAGGCAGCTAAGCAGCTAGGTAGCAAAGAAACAATGAAGTAGCAAGTAACAAATAACAAGTAGCAACAGCAGTCCACTTTCTGTCCCTTTCTGCACAAACAACCAGAGTGGTGCACCCTTAGTCCTAGCATTGTACCTGAATTAATCCCAGTATCATATCCTCAATCCCATATCACACACTCTAGATCCAGTCACCACCAAAAAGATTCCAATGATCACATGAGACTTCAGGGAAACATCTGATATAAATGATAAAATTGCACCCCTCTTCCCCCAAGGACTCATGCACATTGCTCTATGCAAAAGGCTTTTAGTCCATTGCTAAGAATTTCCAAAATCCTAACAGTTACAGCATTGCTGAAAAGTCCAAGTCCAAAATCTCTGAGATTTAAGACAAACTCTTAGCTATATGCCTGTGTTCAATGAAAAGAAAGTTGAACCCTTCCAACATGTGATGATATAAGATACATAACACCATTCCAAAATCTATAAATTTAGGAATAGAAAGAAATGAGACCAAAGCAAGTCCAAAATCTAGCAGGGCAAACATTCACTGTTGTAGTTCGCTGTCCATCACCCAAGGCAGTCTGTGACAAGAGATGTACTCCAAAGGATTTGGGTGGCTCTGCCCCTTTGGCACTCGTGGTAGTTACAGTTCTCATGGTTTCTTTTGTGGACTGACTTTGCTCAATCCTTGTTATGGTTGATATACTGTGTCAACTTGAGAAGTTTAGAAGTTTAACTAAAAAACTCAGCAGGGAGCCAGGATCCTTACTTTGTAAATATTCTCATCCTGTGCAAGAGGAGGGCACAGAGATTTTGAATGCTACACTTCCCCAGGGGCAAGAGAGTTGTGAACACTGTAAGGGAAGAATAGAGGCTTGCTCTTCCCTCCTTTTTACTCTGGCTGCTTTTGCTTGCTGCTGCCTAGAAGTGCTGCCCCTGTGCCATGCCACCTGCCTTGCAGCCAGTTGATTATGGCCTGAAACCCCCAAAAACTGTAAGCTAAATAAACCTTTCCTTCCTTCATTTTTTTTTTTTTTTTTTTTTTTTTTTTTTTTTTTTTTTTTGCGGCACCAGGGATTGAACTCACAACCTCATGCCTGTCAGACAGGCGCTTAAGTCACTGAGCCAAACTCCCAGCCCTGGTTTTTTGAGGCAGGGTTGCACTGTGTAGCTCAGGCCGGCCTTGTGCTCGCGTTATAGCCCAAGCCGTCCTCGAACTCATAGCACTCCTCCTACCTCAACCTCTTGAGTGCTGGGATTAAAGGTGTGCGCCACCATGCCCGGCTTCCTTCCTTCATTTTGGGTGTTGGGTGTTTTGTCCCAGCAATGAGAGAAAAGTAACCAAGACATTCCTTGAAGCTTTCCTCAGTTGATCCACATTCCATGATTCTCCAATCCTCTGTGATCACCACCACACCTTCCACTTCACACAGCTTCACGCTCTGCCTTCTCAGAGGCCTACTGCATAGTCTCCCAGGCCATCATCTGAAATCTGAATGGAAGCCTTGCTAATGCCAAAGTTCTTGCATCCTCCATGCACCTAAAACCACCACCACATGAATGACACCAAGGTCTGTTGCCAGCTGGAGCAGTAGCTGGGCTTCTTTCTCTCTTGGCTATAGGGATCAATACCTGGACTGCTGAGTACTCTGAACCCAATCCTAAGGAACATATTCTCTACCACCATACTGGAACATGGTGCTCTGATGCTCTCTTCTCAATGCAAATTCTTTCACTTTTGCTACCTTAAGGCTGCAAAAGCTGGAGTTCTACTATTTCTTTTGATATTCTCAGACCATCTTTTCCATTGTCCTGTTCCTCATCAGCAACCGAGTTCTACTTTACACTATCTTTGCATCCACATCTTTCCTGGTGCTTCCTTTCTGGCCAAACTCACATGTTAAATCGTTCTGCTGGACTTATTGCTCTTGAGTCTCAACACAGATCTGGCTAAAAAGCTCCCAGTAGTCGCTATAACACACCTCAACATTAGACTGTTTTGAAATTTCTTCTGCAAAATTAATTAGTCCACTCGCCTTAGGCTCAGTTTCAGGCAAAGTCTCAGTCTCTGCAGACAAACTTTCTACTAAATCACAGCACACATTCTTACAACAACCAATGTAGTTTTTCTTCTCAGAAGGAACCTCCTGAGCCTGGTCTTTAATAGCAGCATTTCAGTCATCATTCTAATATTCTGATCACCGACCAGCATCTCCCATCAAGTATAGTTTAAGGCATTCCAGACCTGCTTCTTCAGCTGCCATGTCCAACGCTTTCCAAGCTCTTCCCAAACGCCAATTCCAAAGGTTTCTGAACCACATGGTCAAGTCTGGTAGTAGCAACAACTCCATTTCTGGTACTAAATTCTTTCTTAGTAATTTTTCTAATTGCTGAAACAAAATACTCAACACCAAGATAAAGGAAGAAAAGTTTATTGTAGCTCAGAGTTTGTAGAGATTTCAGTTCATAGTCAGCTGACTCCAAGGCAAGGTCACATGTTAAAAGGATATTGTAAAGGAGAAACAGTTTATGATGGACAGAAGGCAGCAAAGCATCAAAGTAGTGGAGAAGAAGCAAAGTAGCAAGTGGTAAGTCACAACAGCAGCCCTTTTTCTGTCCCATATAGTCTATCCAGTTTAGGGCACTCTTAATCCTGTCATTGCACTATGAATCAATTCCAGCATCACATCCTGAATCCCAGTCTTACACACTTTAGATCCAGCAACCTCCCAAAACTCCCACCTATGACTACATGAGGTTTTGGAGCGACATCTCCATATAATTCATAACAATGCTGTCCTCTAATCTTTCACTAATTTCAATTACTGTTAGGTTAGTCTTCTTTGCACTGTCTAGCAGATGATGGATTCATTTCTGTTATGATTTCTTGATATTTTTAAGGTATTTTTCATTAACTGAACTAACAGTAGCCCTTTCTTCTAGATTTGACACTTGATTCTCATATTGGTCACTTCTGAGGTCTATAATTCTAGTTGTCTTTTTAATCTACTGGATTTTTAGAACTCTTTTATGGACTCATTCTTTTCTGTTCTGGGCATTCATGTGTTTCATGTCTTCTTTATTTTTTTTTTTTTGACTTTGCATCAAACTTGTTTTTCTTTTTTTTAAATTTTATTTAAAAGAAAATAGACACAGAAGATAGAAACAAAAAGCATGAAAGACAAACAACAACAACGACAGATCTGATACAATTACACTGTAGGTTTACACTCTGAGGTGGTTGAAGTTTGACAGTAGTTACAATATTACATATCATTACCTTCATAGGGGTTGATCATATTGACAGACATAGACA